>CAUYOR010031519.1:0-43867 GCA_963573925.1 Callimico goeldii
GTGCCTGTAATCCCAGCTACTCAGGAGGCTGAGGCAGGAGAATTGCCTGAACCCAGGAGGCGGAGGTTGCTTTGAGCCGAGATCGTGCCAGTGCACTCCAGCCTGGGTAACAAGAGCGAAACTCTGTCTCAAAAAAAAAAAAAAAAAATATATATATATATATACATATGAGACAAACAAGTAAAAAATGAATTATTTCACTTCTAGGAAAGAATAGATAAGCATATGTTTTTACTGTTAGCTATTTAAAATGTATGGGCCAAATCAAATGCATATTACCTATAGAGTTCTCCACCCCACCTAGTAAGCAGTCTATCTTACAGGGAAGTCAGCATATATGGAAAATTATAAATCATAAATATGAAAATACCTCTTACTCTCATTGTATAACTTGTTTGAGCTGAACCTGTCCTAAAATGCTATGTTTTCAGACTGTTGTTCATTCAGTAGCATTCAAACCCAAGTAGTTTTTTAAATGTGAGGAAAAGATCTTAGTACCCATCTTGAATGCATAAGCCTATAAACTTAATGATATAATTAAATGATATAATAAATAAATTCCTGAAGAAATCTACTAAGATAACATACTGATGATTTGTGCATCTTTAAGCATATAAAAAGACTGGACTACAGGCATATTGTAATATAAAAGAGTTTATATAAAATTTAAAATCTGTCGTTATTATTATATAACTTTTGCTAACTCTGGAGATTCTCTACTCTCACCAAGCACTTAGACATGTTATGAACTATGATTATTGTTAGCAACTGATATCTTTCCCTGATCCCACACACAACCATGCTAAAATATCCTAAGTCTTCCATTTAGGGCAACATTGCAAGAGAGAATTTGCATTATGCTGATCTCATCTTAGATATTTGATTTTCTTACAGTGTATCAAATAAAATTTGACCTAGGAAAACATATACCAATATATACCTTAGTTATCACATACTTTTAGAAAACCATAAAGAATATTACCAAGGGCCCTCATTCACTTTGTGAGGGCAAGTGTGAGGCCCTGTTCTCTCAGTTCTTTTCAGTTCATTTTTGACTGTCAGTTACTAGATGTCCTGTACGGATATCTCAGTGTTTCTCAGTTTGATACAATGTGTGCTTTACCTTCTGAACTCATGTGGAGGTGAACGTAGGTTTGCCTAGGCAAATATTTGGTGCTTTGAGCCACTCTTTACACAAATACAGGCACACATTGAAGACATTATGGGTTCGATTCCAGATCACTGCAATAAAACGAGTATTGCAATAAAGCACATCACACTAATTTTTCAGTTTCTCAATGTATACAAGAGTTATGTTGACACTATATTGTAGATGATTAACAATTATCTGAGCCTTTAGTGAGTCATAATCGTTTCACTGATCAGGGGGGTCTTGCCTCAATGTTGATGGCTGCTGACTGATCAGTGTAGCAGTTGCTGAAGGTTAGGGTGGTTTGACAATTTCTTAAAATAACACAACAGTAAACATTATCATGTCAATTGACTCTTTGGTTCATGAAAGTTTTCTTTTTTTCTTTCTTTTTTTTTCTTTTCTTTTTTTTTTTTTTTTTTGATACGCGGTTTCGCTCTTGTTACTGGAGTGCAATGGCGCGATCTCGGCTCACCGCAACCTCCGCCTTTTGGGTTCAAGCAATTCTCCCGCCTCGAAAGTTTTCTTTGTAGCAGTGTGATGCTGTCTGATAGCATTTTACCTACTGAAGAGCTTCTTTCAAAATTGGGATCAGTCCTCTCAAAATCTGCCACTGCCTTACCAACTACGTTTATGTAATGTTTTCAAGTCTTTGTTGTCATTTCAACAATGTTCAAAACATCTTTACCAGGAATAGGTTCCATCTGAATAAACCACTTTCTTTTATTCATCCATAAAAAGCAACTCCTCATCCATTCACGTTTTAACATAAGATTGCAGCAACTCAGTCCCATATGTAGGTGCCACTTTTAATTCTAGTTTTTCTGCTATTACTAACATATCTAGAGTTTATTTGCTAAACTGTTAAATTTCTCAAAATTATTCATAAAGGTTGAATCAACTTCTTATAGTCTCCTGTTAATGTTGATATTTTAACCTCCCCTCATGAACTGCATGTATTTTTAATGACATATAGAATAGTGAGTACTTTCCAGAGGTTTTCAATTTTCTTTGTCCAGATTCACTAATGGAATCAGTATCCATGGCAGCTGTAGCCTTATACAATGTATTTCTTAAATAAAACTTTAAAGTTGAATTTACTCCTCGATCTAATGGCTGCAGAGTGGATGTTGTGTTAGTAGGCATGCAAACATTAATCTTGTACATTTCCGTTGAAGTTCTTATGATGACCAGGTACATTGTAAAAAAGCAGCAATATTTCGAAAGGAATCATTTTATTTTTTTCTGAGCAGGAGGTCTCAATGGTGTGCTTAAAATATTCAGTAAACCGTGCTATAAACAGATGTCCTGTCATCCAGTCTTTATTCAATTTATGGAGCACTGGCAGAATAGATTTAGCGTAATTCTTAAGGGCCCTAGGACTTGAAATGGTAAATGCACCTTAGCTTCAACTTAAAATTATCAACTGCATTAGTCACTAACCAGAGTCAGCCTGTCTTTTTAAGCTTTGAAGCCAGATATTGTCTTCTCCTCCGTATCTGTGAAAGTCCTGGATGGCATCTTCTCCCAACAGAAGGTTGATTCATCCACATTCAAAGTACGTTGTTTTGCGTGTTTACCTTCATCACTGAGTTTAGCTGGGTTTTCTGAGTAACGAGTTGCTGCAGCTTCTACAGCAACCCTTGCTGCCTCACCTCCTGCTTTTATGTTATGGAGATGGCATCTTTCCTTAACCTCATGGACTGATCTCAGCTAACTTCAAGCTGTTTTTCTGCATCTTCCTCATCAATCTCAGCTTCCAAAGAACTGAAAAGACTTAGGGCCTTGCTCTGGATTTGGTTTTGGCTTAAGGGAATGTTGTGACTCGTGTGATCTTCTAACCAGATCAATAAAACTTTCTTCTTAAGAGCAAAACGTCTCTTTTATATTTGTATCTTTTATGTGTTCACTGGGTAACACTGTTAATTTCCTTCAATAACTTTTCCTTTTTATTCACAACGTGGCTAAACAGTTGGCATAAGAGACCTAGTTTTCAGCCTGTCCTAACATTAGAGATGCCTTTCTCACTAACCTAAATCATCTTTAGGTTTTTATTTAAAACTGTAGATATGTAACTCTTCCTTTCACTGGAAAATTAGCAGCAATTTTAGCGTTATTAATTGGCTTAATTTAAATATTGTTGTGTCTCAGGGAATACCAACGACAGAGGAGAGGGAAAGAGTTGGGGAATAAATAATCGGGTGAGCAGTCTGAACACACACATTTACTAAATTTGTCTTGAGACGGTATGGTTTGCAGTGCTCTAAAACAATTACAACAGGAACATCAAAGATCACTGATCACAGATCACCATAACAGATATAATAAAAATGAAAAAACTTGAAATAGTGCAAAAGTTACCAGAATGCGACACAGAGAAAGGAAATAAGCACACGCTATTGGAAATATGGCATCAACAGACTAGCGTCATGCAGGGTGGCCACAAGTCTTGTATTTCTGAAAAAATGCCATGTCTGCAAAGCACAACAAAGTGAAGCATAATGAAACGATGTATCCCTGTAGAACCTTCTCCAAGCCTCTCAACATCAACTGCAAGGAATCACAGTTTAAAAATGTATTTTCTACTAATCTCTTGATATTACCCTAAATGAAAAATACAAATCATAAATTCTTAATTGCTAGAAGAAATTACGTAAGTAATGGGATGTTTTGGTTCAGGCTAGCTCTATTGTTCTTTTTCCCCTTCCAGGCTTTATGACTTTAATTATTTTCAATTTGATTGAAGGTTGCGTTTTCTATTTAGTGCTGAAACAAAATTACCATCAAGGTAAATGAAATTTTTTTCAAGTTTTAATTAGGTAAAAGATTCAAATAATGGATATATTATGTGGTAAGGCAATTTTATTATTTACTTTCCCCAGCCCCCACTAGATAGGAGAAAAAACATATATAAGCTTGGGAATGCTAAAATAAGCTTGGGAAGTCTCTTATTCATATATTTGCAAAGGCTAGACTCCATTACTAAGAATGTAGTTTTCTGAGCCTATTTTATTAGTGTCAGAGATGATAATGTTGTGATGAGATTGTAAATATTAACTCACCGGGTAGAATATGTTTTTGGACAAAACCAAAAATCTTTAGTCTATTAGACAATAGATTATATGGCCTTTCAATATGCCTTTTGCTGTTGAACATACTTTCCTCTTAGTTGTAGCATTACCAATGTTCTTATTAAATGCAAAATAAAGGCACTGAAGCTATACTTTGGTGATAAAATGTTAAACTTAATTTTAAGTCCTCTATATGTTGATTACTGAATACATTCTAAGCATCTGCCATTCTGTCATGTGGTCTACACAATATACTTATGCTCATGTTATAAAGATCAAAGAACATACAAAAAGAACATTTGTAGTTGGCAAAGAGCTGGTCATAGAAATTTATATTAGTGTCAACAATTGGCAAGTTCAAAATGGATAGAAAAACTGCAGAAATCTTCATACATGAATTAAATATTGCTGTTATAAAAATAGAAAACACTTGGCAAATATTTGTTAACATATAAGGAGGCACACTCTTATAAAATATCTTACCTAGATCATTGCAGTAACTTTAAAATTATCTCCATGACCACTGTTATGTCCTATTCATCCTCTGCACTACCGCTGGCTAAGGTTTTAATTCTTTTTTTTTTTTTTTAGACGGAGTTTCGCTCAGGCTGGAGTGCAATGGCGCGATCTCAGCTCCCCGCAACCTCCGCCTCCTGGGATCAGGCAATTCTCCTGCCTCAGCCTCCTGAGTAGCTGGGATTACAGGCACACGCCACCATGCCCAGTCAATTTTTTGTATTTTTAGTAGAGACGGGGTTTCACCATGTTGACCAGGATGGTCTTGATCTCTTCACCTCGCGTTCCACCCGCCTCGGTCCCCCAAAGTGCTGGGATTACAGTTTTTTAATTCTTTATACTCCCAATTCCCTACTGATTATCAGGACTATCTCACGTAGCAGCAGCTCAGACAGCATCCTCACTGACAAAACCTGGTTGGCTCCACAAGCTAGAATCTAGGGCTCCCTTCGGTATTTCTAAACAGTTGGGCAACATCTGTATTACATAACCTAATTTATTATATTCTAATATGTGCACTTATGTACATGTCTTCTTGACTTCAAAGACCAGCAGTAGTATAATGAGGCTTAGAAAACATTTGCCTTCCTGTTATTCCAGGATTAGTCCTCATTTGCTAACATCTTAGTATGTTTTGGTAATTGTCTGGTGGGTGGGAACAAGAGGCTCTTTAAAGTTGGGTCAAGTTGAGTCTGAGAGACATGAAGATAGATACATAAGGAAAAATGGAAAGTACTACACCTTTATACTGTTTACTTTCAATTTTGCCTATTCTCATATCCAATACATAGATTTTGGAAAGCTGTGAGAATCTTTTTTTTAAATCCATAAAATAGGCACTTTATGCACATATTTGTTGTTTTAAAATATCAATTGATTATAATGCTCTGTTACTATTTTATTTTAAATACAATCAAATGGCCCTCAAATCTTCAAAGCAAAGCTCATGGTTATTATAAATTTAGAACCTAAGATTATCAAATAAAATATTTGTTAAGAAATAACTCCTTGTAAGATACTTCCCAATAAAGAATTGAAAGTATAAAGCCTGACCTTAAAACTTGGGAAGGTCTATTTTCTATTATCAAGGTCTATGTAACTAATTCTTCTTCCAGAAATAAAACAGGGAACAGCCAACTGAAAATCAATTCACCGCATCTGAGGCTGCCAGATCCAGAACAAGCGAGAGCAGACGTAATATGATTATGAGGACTCAGAACATTCCGGACATACAACTAAATCCCACATCAATTGCCAGCCAAAGGGAAATGTTGCTGGATACCCTGCTAATAGGGATTTAGAATGATCAAGCTTTTTGATATATGTTTCCATGGTGCGGTAGATATCCTGTTCAAAAATTAGGCTTTTATGGTCACAGATTCTGCCAAAACTTTAGCTCATTACCTCTAAACAAGTGTTCAATAATTGCAACATTAATATTGTTGGGCACTTAGTGTATTAAAGCATTTGCCACTGTAATGAAGATTTTCCTGAAAAAAAAAAAAAAGAGAAGAAAAACAAAACCTACCTGAAATCATTTCAATTTTATTGTGGATAAAACTGAGACATGAAGAGAGATAGAAGGATGCAGTGTATTAGTGTAAGAAAGTGCCTGAATAATTAATTTAATACTATTTGTGGTGGCATTTAGTAATAAACCTTGAAAAATCAAAACAAAAGAACTGACAAAGTTTTTCCTCGATTGATGAAAGTCTATACATAAACTGTTTTGTATACAGATATGAAATCACATTTAGAGTGCATACACACACATTTATTACATATATACTTAGCAACACTTCATTGTAGAAAAATATTCTATTAAAATAGGAAAATGAACAATATTATTTACATGTGAATAACATTGCTAACATACATTTTCCTATCTATACAGCAGGTATAAGGTGGAGGATACGTTCTTAAAAATTCAACGTCTCCACAACAGAGACAGCATAAGCAGCAGAACAGGACCATTCACCCAGCAGCCCCACATCCAGCGCCGACAGGACAGAAAACTTCTCTTATACAGGACATTATCATCTCTTTATGGACTTGAATGTTGAACTGGTTGAATAATTATTCAAAATTATATATTTGAATAATGAAAATGAATAAGGTATTACCTGGCAATTATTTCAGGCATGCAAATGGTGGTTTAAACTTATTAACATACTATTAAAATAGAAAATTCTCATCCTGTTGATATGTAATTATTTTCACCATCTGTATTCCTGTGTCTATATATATATATATATATACACATATTCATTTTAATATGCAATGCTACCTTTAAACATAAAAAAATGCCAGCCACGTGTTTTATCCCAAAGATGACTTAGATTGTATCTATCTCTGGTTTTAAGAAGAAGAAGAAACATGTTTTCTCCATGATTGATTCTAATGAGGAAAATGCCCCTTTGTTTCGCAGCTATCACTAAACATTGTGGCACTCCCTGTGCATCTCTCCTATGTATCTTTTTCCAGATAGCCACCTGACATTGTGCTGTTAAGTCATTAAACCCGCTGTAAAACAGGATACAATTTCACCCACAGTATTTCCAAATCATAATGAAGCATGCTCATAGCAGGGCTGTTTTATGTCACCATTCATGATTTCTTAATTTCCATGTTGGTATTAGCAAAAGGTACAATTACCTCTGGAAAAGTATCGTCTTTATTTATCTCCACCTCATCTCCAGAATAACAGTTTTGTGATTTGGAAAAAGCTCCTAACTAGCAGGGAAGAAACTCGACCATCATAATCCACAACATTGAACAATTGTCATTTTTGTTTCCAGAGTCATAATTATTTATTGCTTTGCTTTTGAATTTTTGGTCATGACTCCCTTGCTGGATATAGAGTTTGCAAATATTTTATCCCTGTCCTTGGTTTGTCTCTTCACTTTCTTGACTATTTCTTTGCGGTACAGAAGCTTTTAAAATTGATATTATCCCATCTATTTTTACTTTTGTTGTCTGTGGTTCTGAGTTCTTATCAAAAAAAAAAAAATCCAAATAAAACTTTGCACAGAACAGTGTCCTTTAGCATTTTTCAGTGCTTTTATTTTCTAGTAGTTTTATAGTTTTAGGTCCTACATTTAAGTCTTTACCTATTTTGAGTTTATTTTGGTGTATGATGAAAATAGGGAGATCTAATTTCATTCTTCTACATATAGATATCCAGTGTTCCCAGTACCATTTATTAAAGTACGGTTTATTGAAGAGACTGATTTTTTTTTTTCTCCAATGAATGTTCTTGATGATTTTGTTGAAAATGAGTTGGCTGGAAGTGCATTGATCTATTTTGGGGTTCTTTATCCTGTTTTTTTTTTTTTTAGTCCATTGTCTGTTTTCAAGCCAGTACTCTGCTGTTTTAGTTACTACACCTTTGTAGTAAAATTTTAGATCAGATATTGTGGTGTTCCTACCTTGGTTGGTTTTGCTCCAGGTTGCTTAGTTATTAGGTGTTTTGTGATTTTAGATATATTTTAGGATTGTTTGTTCTATTTCTATAAAGAATTTCATTGTTATTTTCATAGAGATTACATTGAATCTGTAGATAGCTTTGGAAAATATCAATGTTTTAACAATATTACTATTCCCAATCCATGAGAATGAAGTATCTTTTCATTTTTTTGTTCTCTTCAATTTCTTTTATTAGTGTTTTACAATTTTTCATATACAGATCTTTCATTTCATTGGTTAAATTTATTTCTATGTATTTTTTGTACCTATTTTAAATGAAACTGACTTTTTGATTTCTTCTTCAGATTGATCACTGTTAGTGTATAAAATTGCTACTGAATTTTGTATGTTAATTCTGTATTCTTCAATGTTATGAAACTTATTTATTATAAGTTTCTGGTGGAGTCTTTAGGTTTTTCTAAATATGAGATCAATTTATTTGTAAAGATAATTTGACTTCTTCCTTTTGAATTTGGATGTTCTTAATTTTTTTTCTCTTGACTAATTTTTCTGGCCAGAACTTCCAGTGGTATTTGAAAGACAGTTGTGAAACTGGACATGTATCTCTCATTCCAGATGTTAGTGGAAACAATATTTTCCATTCAGTAGAATATTAGCTGTAAGCTTGTCATATATGGCCTTTATCATGTTGAGGTGTACTGATTCTAACCAAGTTTGTTGAGGGTTTTTATCTTAAAGAAATGTTGATTTTATCAAATGCTGTCTTAGCATCCATTGAAATAATCCTACGGTTATTGTTTTTAATTCTATGAATGTGATATATTATGTTTAGTGATTTGCATATATTGAAGCATCCTTGCAACTCTTAAATGGATCCCACTTGTTTGTGGTGAATGATCTTTTAAATGCATTGTTGAATTGGTTTGCTGGCATTTGTTGAGTACTTTCACTGTTATGTTTATTTTGTTGAGTACTTTCTCAACTGTGTTTGATTATTGTTGTTGTGTCTTTACCTTGATTTGGTATCAGGGTAATGATTGATTTCACAGAATGAGTTTGGAAGTACTTTTGCCTCTTCAATTTTTTGAATAATTTGAATATAGGTAACATTAATTCTTCTTTAAGTGTTTGTTAAATTTCATCAGAGAATCAATCATATTCTAAACTTTTCACTGATAGAACAAATTTTCTTAGTGCTTCAATCTTGTTACTTGTTATTGGTGTTTTCAGGTCTTCTATTTCTTCATTGTTCCATATCTGTATGTTGTTTCTGTTCAGGAATTTATCTGTATCTTCTAGGTTTACAAAATTGTTGGCATACAGTTGCTCATAATAAGATGTAATGATATTTTGTATTTGTGTGATGTTAATTATAATGTGTCCTTTTTCAAGTCTGAGTTTTTAATGAGTCTTTTCTTCTTATTCTAGCAAAAGTTATGTCAATTTTTAAATTGTTTTCTGAAACAATATTTTCATTTTGTTATCTTTCTTATTATTTACTTAATCTTAGTTGTATTCATTTATGCTCTAATATTCATAATTTATTTCCATATATTAATTTGGGATTTGGTTTGTTCTTGCATTTCTTTTTCCTTTTTTGAGGTGCATTAATAGGCTGTTTCTTTGCATGCTTTCTTTTTCTTTTTTGATGTAGCATATATTGCCATCAATTTTCTTTTAATACCTCTTTTTCTAAATCCCATAGGTTTTAGTATGTTGTGTTTTCATCTTCATTTGTTTCAATATTTTTTCAGTATTCTTTTAATTTATACATTGACCCATTGGCTGTTCAAAATCATGCTGCTTAATTTTCACATCTTTCTACCACTTCACAAGTTTCTCTTGTTATTAATTTCTAGTTTTATTCTAATGTAGCCAAAAAAAGATGGATACAGTTTTGATTTTTTTGGAAATTTGTTATATCTGTTGACGTTTTTAAATTTTTTTGAATTTGAATTTTTTTGTATTTTTTGAATTACTGAAATTTGTGAAACTGTAAATAATGCATTTTGAATTTTGTTGTATCGTTCAATGGCCTGTTAGGAACTGGGTGGCACAGTAGGAGATGAGTGGTGGGTGAGATAGCAAATCTTTATCTGTATTTTCAGCTGTTCCCCATTGCTCACATTACTGCCTAAGCTCCACCTCCTGTCAGATCAGAGGCAGTATTAGATTCTCATAAGGGCACAAACACTACTGTGAAATGCACATGCAAAGAATCTAGCTTGAGTGCTCTTTATGAGAATCTGATGCCTGATGATCTGTCACTGTCTTCCACCAACCCCAGGTGGGACCATCTAGTTGCAGAAACACAAGTTCAGGACTCCCATTGATTCTACATTATGGTGAGTTGTATAATCATTTCATTATATATTAAAATATAATAGTAATAGAAATAAAGTACACAATAATGTAATGGACTCAAATCATCCTGCCACCACCCCTGGGTCTGTGGAAAAATTGTCTTCCCCAGAACCAGTCTCTGGTGCTAAGAAGTTTGGGAACTGCTGGTCTCTGGTGGGGTATGTTTCATGTGCTAATGTAAACAGTGTGTATTCTCTAGCCATTTAATTAAATATAATATTAATGTCTGTTAAGTCTGTTTGTTCTAGGGTATAGTTTAACTCCAATGTTTGTCAACTTTTAATGTAAATGTGGATATGTTCTATTTTATATCATTTTATTTGAAATCAAATAGACATACTTAAGTTGCAAATAAGTAAGTAAATAGCTACTGATAAGTACATTTTTGAACCTCTTCGAGTATATTGCCTTGATATAAAGACTTAATATAATTATCATAATTATTTCTTAGTGTTTTGTCAAGATTATAGCAGAAAATGAATAATAGAGAAGCTTAACTGGTGTTTTGAATAAAATCCAAACTGGTGTTTGGATTTTGGTATATCCTGCCAGTTTATGTCAAGTATGGGGAAAATAACTCTTTATTTACATATATGTTTATTCACTTTTCAACTTATTAAAATATTAATTAAGGGATGATTTTGTAAAGATAATGTGCTAGCTGTTGATAATTAAACCAAAAACAAATGAGACTGGAAAAGTGATAACATATTTTTAGGATAGAGCCACATCTATTGAGAGAATAACAGGATCTCCTGGTTTGGACTTGGAGCTACGAAAATATTTTTTTCTAAGTATCACTTGACCGAAGTCTTTAGGAATAAGTAATACTTTACCATTTATAGATTGGAGAAATAATAATGAGATGATAACTTCACATACAGAAAACATCATGTATAATGTTCTTCCTCGGAAAAAGCAGAACACACAGGGAATTGATTGAGACAAATAAGGCTGACACACAGAGCATGACAGAGCATGACAGAAGATGAAAAATTTGAAGTGGAAGTAAAGGCAAATTAGATTGTGCAAAACCGGTTGGCTATCTAAACAATATGTAAACTATATGATGGAATATGGATGCTTGAGGATTTCTTGCATGCAGTCTTTCCACGAAATGTAGTCCCACTTTATGATATCCTACAAGGAGAAAGATCAAAGGACCCAAATTCAAAGCTCAATGTATAACTAAGCTCTTTAACTTCCATTATTAGTGGATGGTCACCCACAATGACCATGCTAAAAACTGAGTATGGAAATGCTATACTGGAACGTATGAAGGGACATCAGACAGCAGAGTAGACGTAGCTCTCCAGGGTATCAGATAATTGATGGGCATAGCTGAGCCACAAATCCAGGGTCAAATATGGGAACCACATTGTTCCATGGTTCAACCAGACTGATGAATGTGACACATTTGCTAAGCTGAAAGTCAGTAAGTTGGCTTTGAGTGGGATCGTTTCTCACCGATTCTCCTATATGAATTCAGAAACTACACAAACATTAGGACCAGGCCATAAGGATATGATGGCTCTGAAACCAAGGAATCTGTGGGCCTACTAATGCTTGCAAACCTGACAACTGCCTGTCCTTTCCTGACATAATGGCCTGACCATCACGTGAGTACAACAGTAAGTAGGACAGTGGAGTCAGGGGATAGCATGAAGTGGGGCATTTTACCTTTTCCGAGTGTGATGCTAAGAAGCTGTATATTATTTCATTCCAAACTTATTTTTTCACTTGCCAGGTGTAATAAATTAGTGTTTCCTTAATCTCTCCTCTCTTCTACACAAAAAATAGATATTTTAATATAAATAAGGGTGATTTATAAATGGGACATATTAGAGTATATTCAAATTAACCAGCTGAAAGGGTTATCTTGAAACTGTAGGAGAAAGCGAAAAAAAAAATGGAGTGTTAATTCATTAAGAAAATAAGACAGAATGGAGTACAAATCACATGTGAAAAAATTTGCCTCCAGTACAAAGAAGGACACTTTCTCCTTAAAAGAAAGAAAAAAGTAAATCAAATCAGGGCATATGGCTGTAGGTTTCTAGAGCTGCTGGTGGGAGATGAAGGAGTTCCCATCTGATACCTTCTATTTTTTACAATGAATTCTGTGGCAGTATCATCTGGTGAACATGTGTGTTGTGGGAGTTAGAAAGGCCTAAGATGTTTGAGAACAAAAAAATACATAATGGCAAAGTCTTTAGGGAACATGGGAGAATAATTCAGATAGGACTGAAGTCTCTACACTAACTGATTTTCAAGAAATTATCAGCATCGGTTTATCTTTTGTAGGGAGGTTCAAGTTATGGTACTTGAGAATACACACTTATATAATGGGTTTAATCTCCCCAAAATAAAACATAGATATCAGATACTGCATAGGAGACTGGGCAGGAAAAGAACATTTGTAACTCATCTGAACCAGGTACTGGCTGCACAACTTAGACAACTTTGTAACTTCTGAGTTTAAAAATTTCATTACAAAACTTTAAAATAATAACAAATCTCATATATCTAATGTATTGAAGAATTCGATATATGTGAAGCATTTACTACAAACCCTGGTGCATATTTAGTCTTCTTTGATGGTACTGGTGAGGGTAACAGCAGAGATAGTTATTACTATTTCAGACCCCCTTGATTGGGAGAGACACTAAGAGCAAAATATATCATAATCTTTTCCCCAGATTATTTTTTTTTCAGGCAAAGATCTTCTTCACCATCTGCTTACTTTCCCGGTCTCTGCATATGCTCCTTATTTTCAACTTTGTCTGTTATACTCCAGTCTGACTGAACTATTTACAGTATTCAAAAAATGCCATGTCACCTCACACACATGCACATTTGCAGTTTTCTTGCTGCCTAGAAACACAACCAGTTCAACTAGTACCCCTATCAAAACACACAAGTATGAACATCTCATTCCTCTTGTGCCAAAGGAGAACTTATCCTTTAAAATTCAACTCAGCCACAGGTCAGGAGCTGAGTTGAGTTCCATGAATACAGGCTAGTGGCCATTCCTCTGTCCCTTCTTCTGATGGAATCATATAATATTCTGTGTGTTGTTTCAATTGATGGTGCTCCCTGGAAGAAAATGAGCAACTTTTCTTTTACATTATGTATTGTGCACTGATACTCACAAACAAAGGGCTTCATACCTAGTCATTCAACTAAAGGACAGCACCTCTGAAAGCAGAGACAACTCCACACACACTCTAACCCAGGATTCAGAGACAGAACACTGTGCAAGATCAATGTGGGAATAAAGCTGGAGTTTTCCAAGTTATTAAAATCCTACCAATTGCACTATCAACAATAACAGTGGCAGTGCAGAGATCCAAGGTGGTGCCAGGTGTGTTAAGAAGAAGAATCAATAGTTGTGAAGGAGAATAAAACAAACCACATAGGTGAAGACAG
The DNA here is from genome assembly GCA_963573925.1 of Callimico goeldii. Classification (NCBI taxonomy): domain Eukaryota; kingdom Metazoa; phylum Chordata; class Mammalia; order Primates; family Cebidae; genus Callimico; species Callimico goeldii. Next base: position 13,954 of record CAUYOR010031519.1, read on the forward strand.
TGAAGAGGTGAAGGCAGGAAATGCTGAAGCTTTCCAAGAAAAAAAAAAATGGCCTCAGATCCAGAGATTCTTGAAATCCAAAAAAAACGAATGATGGAACAATCCAAAATTTCCTTTGGTGAGAAAGCAATTACAGTAGACTCAGACTTTCCTTTCATGTTGGGAAATATCATAAGATGCACGTATAAAAAGTCAACATGGCTTTCTGTGCTACTTTTTACTTTTGGGAAATTTTTCATGTTTGCAAATTCTATTTTTTTACTAGCATTTTATCTATGTTCTCTGGGATTCGAGAGGCTTTCTTTAGTGTATCCATTTAATTGTTTCATACTAGATTGAAGTGATAAATGTTTGGGGTGTAGGTAACCTGAAAGTGGTTAACATTTTCCTTTACTTACAAAAGGATGTTGCCTAAGACAGCTCTGTAATTTTGCCCCCCATTTTAACAAATTTATTTCCACTTTAATGACTTAATATAGTGTGTTTCTTTTATGTAAAACATGGATTTTCAGAAGGAAAAAATAAAAAAATGGAAAAGTCACATAGATAAAATGTTTTTTCTCATCTCCTATATTTTACAGCAAGAATATAGTAAGGATATGACAGTTTGGGCATTATTTGATGTATGGATAAAGAAGTCCATATTATAAACACTGTTTTAAGTCTTGGTACCTGATAAACAAGTTACTTTTTACTGTGTATATATTTTCAATTTGTCTAACGTATCTTCTGTATGCAGGTTTTTTTTTTTTTGAGGGGGGTGGGGTTATGCTTGTAAGAAGACTTGCCAACAATATTCTTTCATCTTTAATTTTAAGTAGGACTTCACTGACTTAAAGTTGCTTGGAAGAACAAGAGTACATTGCAGAAACACATTGTTGAACTGATTGCTAGATCAAATTTGTGTTGATCAATGTCAATTCTTCCAGGATGCCAGATGGCATTTTGACTAACCCTTTCTTACCTCAGTGGTATTGCAGAACTGCTTGTCAGTAGGGAAATACATAGAAAAGATTCTCTTTCAAAGGGAGGAACTGGTATCAGACCTTAGATACCATTAAGAGTAGGAAATAGAAATATTTTTAAAAACCACTGTTTAAAAAATCAATTGCACGTGAGCTAAAGTAAATTAGCTTGCACTTCCGGGAGAATCACAAAGTAACTTATTTCCAACCCAGTTTGAACGCTGTGATAGTGAAGATATTGAAGGGCCATTCAAAGCATCAAAGCTCTTTACACATCATTTAAAACATTCTCATGTGCCAAGAATAATTTTGTCTAATTGTTCAGAGAAAATAATGTTTTCTGAAACTTGCCATCTCTACTTGGTTGATAAGTCCTGATAAATTATTAAAAATAATGTACACATTTTATCTCAAATATTAATCCATTAGGTATGTATTGTCTTATAGTCAAGAATCTGTAGATTATCAAACTGAAGTAATTTATATAGGAAAAGTACCTGACCTAACTGTAAATGTTGAAGAAATATGTTGTAGAGAAAATTATGATATAAATTTCAGGCAGCATTTTCTTTTCTTAATGGGTGAAAAACCAGTTTGTGTTAACACACACGTATGTGTTTGATATTCAGCTTGATATTCATAATGCCAGTGAAATCAAGTTGCTGGGGATATCTTAGGAAGAGGTACTAGCTCTTAATGTCTACTGTCTTTCAGTTCCTCTTATCATTGCTTGCCATTCTAATAACTGATTTTAAATGAGTTTGTTGTCGATTGTTGATTATATTTTTATAGATTTCTAAGAACATCATACCACAAGTAAGTAAAATTTATTTTACCATGATCAAGTTTACTTTTTACCTTAAAACTTTTCAATTTGAAGCTGCATTACACATCATATAATAGCTTGTATAGAAGATAAAGGATATTTAAGTGGAGGTTTCTGCTATGACTTCATCTGCTAAAGGATGATTCATTAGCATACAATATTGAGAGAAACAGTAATTTGTGACTATGTCCCACTCTTATTTGTTTAGACTGGGACATTGCCCGACTTTCCCATGTGATGGATTTCATGCATTAATAAAACTTTCTATTTTTCTCAGACCCAATTTTTCTCTGTCTTTTAATTATCCACTGTTCCAAAAGAAAAATTTCTGTTGGAATGATGGTTCCTGATTGCGTTAGTCTTCTCTCAGACGCCACCTTCAACTTGTAAGTGATATTATTCAAACCCATCAAACCCATGATTTAAACTTTATTTTTTTATTATACTTTAAGTTCTAGGATACATGTTCAGATCATGCAGGATTGTCACATAGGTATGCATATGCCATGGTGGTTTGCTACATTCATCCCCCCATCACCTATTTTAGGTATTTCTCCTGATTTTATACTTCCCAAACCCCCCCACCCTCTACTATCCCTCCCCTCACCCCTTCACTCCCTAACAGGCCCCAGTGTGTGATGTTCCCCTCCCTGCATTCATGTGTTCTCATTGTCTAACACCCATTTATGAGTGAAAGCATGTGGTGTTTTGTTTTCTGTTCTTGTGTTAGTTTGCTGAGAATGATGGTTTCCAGATGCATTCTTGTCCCTGCAAAGGTCTTGAACACACCCATTTTTATCACCATGGAATACTGCATAGTATTCCATGGTGGATATGTGCCACATTTCCCTTATCCAGTCTATCATTGATGAATATTTGTGTTGGTTCCAAGTCTTTGCTTTTGTAAACAGTGCCACAATGAACATACATGTGAATGTGTCTTTATAATAGAACAATTTATAATCCTTTGGATATATACCCAGTAATGGAATTGCTGGGTCAAATAGCATTTCTAGCTCTAGATCCTCGAGGAATCACTACATTGTCTTCCACAATGGTTGAACTATTTTACACTCCTACCAACAGTGTAAAAGTGTTCCTATTTCTCCACATCCTCTCAAGCATCTGTTGTCTCCAGATTTATTATTTATTTATTTATTTATTTATTTATTTAATTTAATTTTACTTTTTTTTTGAGACCAAGTCTCACTCTGTCACCCAGACTGGAGTGCAGTTGTGCAATCTTGACTCACCGCAACCTCCACCTCCTGGGTTCAGGCGATTCTTCTGCCTCAGCCTCCTGAGTAGCTGGGATTACAGGCACGTGCCACCATATCCAGCTAATTTTTGTATGTTTTGTAGCGACAGGATTTCACCATGTTGGTTCAGGCAGGTCTAGAACTCCTGACCTTGTGATCCACCCACCTCTGACTCCCAAATTGCTGGGATTACGGGCACAAGCCACCACACCCCAGCCTGTCTCCAGATTTTTTAATGATCACCATTCTAACTGGCGTGAGATGGTATCTCAATGTAGTTTTGATTTGCATTTCTCTAATGACCAGTGATGATGAGCATTTTTACATACGTTTATTGGCTGTACAAATGTCTTCTTTTGAAAAGTGTCTTTTCATATACTTTGCCTACTTTTTGATGGTGTTATTTGTTTTTTTCTTGTAAATTTGTTTTAATTCTTTGTAGGTTCTGGCTATTAGCCCTTTGTCAGATGGGTAGATTGAAATTTTTTTTCCCATTCTGCTGGTTGCCAGTTCACTCTAATGATTGTTTCTTTTGCTGTGCAAAAGCTCAGAAGTTTAATTAGATCCCATTTGTCTATTTAGGATTTTGTTGCCATGCTTTTGGTGTTTTAGCAGTGAGGTCCTTGCCTATGCCTATGTCCTGAATGGTATTGCCTAATACCTGAATGGTATTCTAGGGTTTTTATGGTGTTAGGTCTTATGCTTAAATCTTTAATCCATCTGGAGATAATGTTTATATAAGGTGTGTTTTTGTTTACTAAACATATTTTCTTGGTGATTTTTCAGAAACATGTACCCGTCATTCATGGACTCAGTTTATTTGTGAAAGCTATATTCGGTAAGCACTTACTTTACTTTCCTTAACTTCTGTGAAAGTCTTATTTTAGTAAAATATAGGACTGAGATAAAACAATTTGTTTTTATTAGTGTCCCTGAAAAATATTATGAAAAATAGTGACATAAGTGATTATCATATGACTTTCTCATATAATTATTTTTTGTTAGCAATCTGACTGCTCTTTGAAAATTGCCAAGCCTTTGTCTTATAAAATGATTGAAGGCTGTTATTCTTCATCTAGCAAAGGTAAGTGCTGGAAAATTTCTCTTTAAATTTAAAAGAAAGCAATAATTATTTTAAAAATGGGTTCCCCGTGTACTTCCAAAAACTAAAAGAATTGTATTAAATTAGTGAAGCCATCTCCTCTTATATTCATTAGATGCATTTTAAAGTAACCATCTTTATTTTTGTGTAATTGGGAAATATAATTTTACAAATTAAAAAAAATCTTTTGGTGTAGGACATTATATTGAGGCAGTACCTAAGTATTTGAATGTTTTATATTTCAAGTTTATTAGGTACCATATGTTTAGTATGTGTATGGGAACCCTTAGCCTATGAGGCAGTGGAACTTTTGATACCTGTCTTAATCATAATAAGCTATATTATTCCTCAGTTAGAAGAAAATGCTCCATGTCTATGTGGCTTAAAGCAACTAAGGTTTATTTTCACTCATGCTACATGTTTGTAGTTACTGGCTGGCAGCTTTCTTCCAAATGTCTTGGGGGACACTCGGGGACACTGTCTGGTAGAGCCTCATAGCAATACTCCTCCATGTTTAATGTGCATGCAAATCACGTGTCAAAATTCATATATTGATTCACCTTTGTGGAGGTGTCTGAGATACTGAATGACATCTGGGCCTAGAACAAGAACACATATGGTAAGTATGAGTGATTGCTGAAAACCTCCAACTTCCAAGAATGCTTGGATTCCTGCCACAGTGAACTTAACTTCATATTAAACCTCTCTCATACCTTTCCCATCATTTCAATAATGAAAGAAACAGTTCTCCAGTGCACCAGTCACATTTTCTCCTCAGCGACTAGTACTCTATTCAATAAAGGTCGTTTCCCTTACAACAGAAAAATCCGATTATGGCTTCTAGTATAAGCTTTACTCTTACGTCAACAGACTACTGATCAAAATCCTCCTTGTCTAGAATCAGTATTCCTCATCTTAAGACTGACAGTTATAAAAAATTCTGAAATGTTTTAACTCCATTAAATGAATCTGACACACCCATGCCAGAGACAACAACAACAACAACCCAAAGATACATAGTGGTATCTACACATCAGCTTGCAGAATACTCAGGTTAAACACACTGGCTTTCTCTACATGTGAATATATGGTCTCATCTACTGTCCATTTTGACTTCAGCTCAGTGCTCACACATGTAATTCATCCAATTCCCTTGAATTGTCAACCACCATCTGACTCTGTTTTTTCACCAGACAAGACCTAATATTTGTTAAGATGCAGTTTCCATATGTACTCAGTAACTGAAAACCACAGACAATGATAACTCTATCTAGAATATTGTTCTCGCCTTAATTACTCACATAAATGTAAGAAAAAACACAATGTTTGTATCTTGGGATTTCCTTGTATTTACCAGTACTACCAAATACACTAAACACGTGAACAGCAATAGGTCTTTTAAGATTATGGACAAAAGATCTTCATGAATGTGCTAAAACAGCATAAGGCATACATCACATGAAATCGTTGTGAGCACACACACACACACACACACACACACACACACACAAATCAAATGAAAAATGTATATTTATCCAGGCACAGAGACTCACACCTGTAATCCTAGCACTTTGGGTGGCTGAGAAGGGGGATCACCTTAGGTCGGGAGTTCCAGACCAGCCTGGCCAACATGGCAAAACCAAGTCTCTACTAAAAATATAAAAATTAGCCAGGTGTGTTGACTCGTGTGTGTAATCCCAGTTACCTGGAAGGCTGAGGCAGGAGAATCATTTAAACACAGAAGGCAGAGGTTGCAGTGAGCTGAGATCACACCACTTCACCCCAGTCTGGGTGACAGAGTGAGACTCTGTCTCAAAAAAAATAAAAAATAAATAAAAAAAATAAAAAAATAAAATAAAAATATTTAAAAAAAATAAAAAAAGAAAGAAAAAAAATATGTCCACTATCTGTGTGAATGGCATGTATCTGCCACTTATGTGAAAACTGAACATAGAACCTGATGTCAATTAGCATAACAGATTATCAAACTATGTAAAACAAATTCCCAACCTTCTATGAATCTATTTCCTCTTTCTCCATTCCCTACCCTAATAAGATTAGGTGTTTTTGCATCATATTGCAAACATCATGGATAGCTTGGAATAGGAAGAAAATTTGTACAGTGTAAGATAGTTAATTGGAGAAGTTGACAATCAGGACTAGGGGCGATTCCAGGATTTGGTTTCAAGGGAGTGGTAGTCATAGCAAGCATATAATGTAAGAAATGTCACCTAATAGTGCATGTTATATGAAAAGATTAAAATACTCTGAGTGACAAACACATTCTGCATGTTTTACTATTTAATAAAAACGGTTTCTTGCCCCTATTTTTATTTCTCTTTTTTTTCCTATAATCCTGATCAGTATACCTTATCCTCTGGACGAGATCCTCACTCTTCATTGGGGTATCAGTATGGGTAGCTTGTGGAGCCAGAAAGCAATGTGGGATGTCATCATGGTAACAATGTTTACCTTATCATTTTATTTTGAGGAGAAGTTATTATATTCAGCCTCAGCAAGAAGCAATAAATACTCTAGAGTCCATTGATAGTGGAGGTTCAGATCTTGCGAGAAAGGTCAAGAAAGAGTTTATAAAATTTGGAGTCATACCCATAGAGATGATAGTTAAAAAGATATAACAGAGTAAAGAAGCTGTAGACAGCAAAGGGTCATGGAGTGACTCCTTGGATAACACCTGAATTAGTAGAGTAAAGGAGAAATACAATTCAGCAATAGGGACACTAGGAAAGAGACTAAGACAAGAACAGAAAAAAATGTGATTTAATGGGCTGAGGAATTAGAAAATTGAATTTATAATGTAGCCAGCAATCATGATGAATGATACAGAGAATTAAAGATAAGGTAACTTTATATCGTATTTATTTTAGATTTTGATTTCTAATAAGAAAGGGTCAGTTACTATGCAAGTTCTGCAATTAAACAACCTTGATTCAAGCCCACGTTCTGCCTCTTGCGAGCTCTGTTGTGCCCTTAGGTGATAGTTTCTAAGTTTTCTACGCTTCCAATTTCTTACTTATATGTAAGTTAAATTAAATAATCCATGTGAAGACTTCAACAAAGATTAGTGTAAAAATAATGACATGATTATATTTGTAAGAGCAGTTGTGAAGGATAATGAAAATTAAGCCAGTTGGTAAGGGAGTTAGCTTGTGGGTGTAGTTGTGTAGCTGTGTAAACTAATGTGTACTACAGTAAGTGGACACTACTTGTCTAACTGCAGTGTAGAGTGGTAGCTCTATCAACTTGGACGAGTTGGTAAATTGTGGTAAATATATTTTTTTGTTACTAGTTTTTAGAATAAGCTCCATTGAACATACTTTCAGTAGACCGAAAGGGAACAGGAAGAAAAAAAAATTAAAAAGACAAAAGCCATATATGATAAGAGGAATGACAACCCCAGTAGGAATGTTAGCTTTGGGAAGTGAGACTAATAGATATTCCTCTGAACCCAGGGTGGAGGGGAGGGGAGGGAGTACAGAAATAGGTACACTGATATTAGAACATGGAGTTTTGTTTGGTTTCCTCAAATATGCTTAGTCAAAAAACATAATGAGAAAGGTTAGCTATAGAAAGAGAGAGTAGCAGAGATGGGGGTTCATATTGAGGAAGCAGAAAACGTTTGGCATAACACCAAATAGAATACTAGATAGTGTCATTTAATAATGACTAAAAAAAATTCCAGAACTAGGAAGATAACACAGGGAGGGTAGAGGTCTATGGTATGCCTTCATCCAAATCACAGGACTTAGATGTAATTTTGCAAGCATTGGACAGTAAACAAAAATAAAGTTAATAACAACAAAATTAAAATTGAGAATGATCAATCTCACAGCACTAAAAAAATTCATTGGAGGAATGATTCTGAAACAAGAAAGGCTACTAAAATACCCATCTTAAGAAAGAACTCAGCATGAAAGGCAATGGGTGTGAAAATGGGGGGAAGACAGATGAAATGAATGGCAGATACATATTCTTCTGTTTGACTATAGTCATTTAGCTCACATTTCTAAAACCTACTATAATAAGAATACAACTATGATATTTTCTACTTGCCAACACAAATTATATCATAAAGCATGTAATGTATTTGAAACAGTTAATTTTCAAATGAAATTAAAATATTATGGCTAAACTTCCTTCAAACAAGCAACTGACTCGCTGGTATGTGAAACCACAGTTTTACTACACTGAAGGTACAATTAATTGGCATGGTTTGAGGCAATGGAATCAGAAGGTTGGCTTATTTAATGAGGACCATAGTATTATGTTTTCACAATTAAACTAACTCAACTGTTAACTTTATTTAAATACAACTCATAGTTAAAAAGGCATAGGCAAGGACTTCATGGCTGAAACATCAAAAGCAATGGCAACAAAAGCCAAAATGACAAATAAAATCTAATTAAACTCCAGAGCTTCTGTACAGCAAAGGAAACATAATTAGAGCAAACCAGCAACCAACAGAATAGGAACAAAAATTTTGCAATCTACCCATCTGACACAGGATTAGTATCCAGAATCTACAAGGAACTAAAACAGATTTATAAGAAAAAAAACAGAAACCCTTTCAAAAGTGGGAGAAGGATATGAACAGACACTTTACAAAAGAAGACATACATGAGACCAACAAACATATGCAAAAATGTTCATCATCACTGGTCATTAGAGAAATGCAAATCAAAATCACATTGAGATACCATCGCACACCAGTTATAGCAATCATGAAATATCTGGAGACAACAGATGCTGGAGAGGATGTGTATAAATAAGACAAATAAAAGTTTATATTTTACCTCCACCTTTTCTTTCTCTGATGTTATTTTTTGTGCGTGGATCTAAGTTTATGACCTACATTAAATTTATTTTCTCTAAAGAATTTAACATATTTTACAAAGCAAGTCTACAATAAGTTCCCTCAGTTTTTGTTTGAGAAAGTATTTGACTCCTTCACCATGAAAAATTCTAAGTTAGTGTTTGTTTCTTTCAATGATTTAAATATCTTACTCCAGTTTCTTCTTACTTGAATGGTTTCTGAGAAGTCAGATGGAATTCTTATCTTTGCTCTGTATAGGTAAGGTGTTGTTTTTTTCCCCCTCTGGCTTCTCTCAAGATTATTTCTTTATATTTGACATTTTCTAGTTTGAAAATGATATGCTTCAGAGTAGTTTGGGTTTTGTTTTTGATATTGCTACTTTGTATTTATCCTGCTTGATGTTCTCAGAGCTTTGTGGATCTGTGGTTTGATTTCTGACATTAATTTGTGGAAATTTTCTATTAATATTGTCTTAATATTTCTTCCTTCTCCTTCCTTTTCCTTTGGTATTCCAGTTATGCCAATGTCAACTTTGCAGTTATCCCACAGTTCTTTGCTATTTTGTCATTGTTTTCACTCCTTTCTCTTTGCTTTTATTTTTAGAGATTTTTATTAAAATATATGCAAAGTCAGAGATCCTTTTCTCAGCATGGCCAGTCTATTAATAAGCTCATCAAAGGTATTCATCAGTTTGTTACAGTGTTTTTAAAATATCTTTATTACTTATTTAGTTCTTTCTTAGAACTTCCTCTCTCTGCCTACATTACCCATATCTTCCTGTATGCTGCCTACTTTATTCATTAGCTCCCTTAGTATCTTAACTGTAATTGTTTTACAATTTCTGATGTGATAATTCCAACATAACTGTCATATCCGAGTCTAATTCTACTGCTTGCTTTGTCTCTTCAAATTGTGTTATCTGAGTTTTAGTGTGACTTATAATGTTCTTAATAGTTAAACATGGTATACTACTGGGTAAATGGAACTAGTGTCAGAAGGCCTTTACTAATGGGCTATTAAGGTGTCAGTGAAGGAGATATTTTCCATAGTCCTATGATTAGGTCTTAGTCTTTTAGTGAGCATGTTCCCCTAGACTGTGAACTTCACAGTGGCTCTCAGTCCCCTACTCCTCACCCCTTTAGTTAGAACTGGATGGCAAGGGCTGAAGTTGGATATTTTTATTCCCCAGGTCAGTTACGCTCTGATAAAATCCCAGAAAATCAGTCTCTGGTTAAACAGTATCTTTCTTCAAGCAGATTTTGTTAAGAAGGACAAAATATATGGTGGTTTTTAAAGGGTTCCACTGCCCCTCTCTCTGCTGGAAGCACAAGGACATTTTTTTTCTGATCTTCATTGTGAGAACCTTACAGAGCCTCAGGTGATCAAAATCATGAAAGTGTGGGGGCCTTTTAATGACATGGTCCCCCTAGAGTTCTTATCTCTCAGACCTGTCCACACTGAGTCACCAGCAATTCATCAGTTATGATAGTCCCAAGTTTTCTTCTCCTGGCACTGGTTCCCACAGAAGTTTCTAATAGCAAGTTCTTGAGGAAGTTTCTGTATTCTCCTGTCAGTTTCTCCAATTTGAGGCAGAGCGCTTTGCCCTGTTACCTCATTTCTCTTACGCATCTAAAAACAGTTGTTTTTTCACTTTGCTTAGCTTTTCACTTGTTGTTAGAAGGGAGTTGTGACTTCTAAGCTTCTTACAAGCCAGTCTAGAAATCAAAAGTCCCAAAAGTATTTTCAAGGGGAAAAAAATAGTAAATCATTTTGTTAAGAGCAGAGCATGGCTATTCAAGATCCTTCTGTATTGCAGTTTCACATTTTGAATTTAAATGTAAAGTCAGAATTCATTATCAGAGGATTGACATGATCTTCATTCCTTACTTCTCTAAGCCTAAGATTGTTCAATGGACAACAACTGTGCAGTGGTAGAAGGCAGCTACTGTGATGTCTTTAAGATTAAAAAAAAAAAAAAAAACCCAGTGCTCCTTTCTTCTGAGAAAGTTGGAGGCCCACTTCTCTGAAAATAACCAGATAAAATTTTTTGTCCTAAAGAAACATCTGCCATCCTGGAAAAACACAGAAGAAAAGAGAGAGAAAGACAGGGGAAAGGAGAAGTGCCTCAAGTGAAACACAGTAGTGTAGTCACTGCTGTTTATCCTCCACTGCATAAAATCCTCTTGGCATAGAGCACCATGCTTGCACAGCTGCATGTATTTCCGGTTCAGCTTGCACTGGCAGCTGTTTTCTTTCTGCATCTTGCTGATTTCATATTATCTTTCTGGCTCCAGGAGAAGCTCAAGATCTTTATATTGCCTGTAGGTATAACTTACCTCTAGAAATTCCTTCTTTCTGTTGAATCTGATCAAAGAACTTTTTCTTCAATTACTTTTTTCCTGGATCTTGAGATCTAGTGTGGGGGGCACACAGCAATATATTCAAGCCTATGTGCACGGCATTTGAGGTCGCAGTATGGAAAAATACTGAGACACTCTGTGTATGTTATTTGTACATGAGAATGAAAGTCCTTGACCCTGAAAACAGGACAGGCAGTGGAGTGTGTGATGTGATAAGAAACACTGAAAACAGCCTCCTAAGAACGCAGTTTGAATGTGTTCAAGGTCACAGATGCCTCAGTAACCCACCTCAAATGAGCAGCTAGTGGATGTTTGTAGTTAACACAAGCCCTTTCAATAAATACTTAGTGGAGAGATGCTGGGGCAGACTCTCTCAAAAGAGCTACCCCTACCCCCGCTCAGTTGGAATTGTATGAGTACTTTATTCTCAGCATTCACTGCAAGCTATAAGCTCTGCAAGTGGTGCCCCCGACGTGATCGCCTTGAAGTTACCCATGAAGGAGGAGAGCTCATCAATTTTCCAGGAATCCTGATAAAGGACAGTCCTGACTCCTATCAGTAGGATAGGATGCACGTGTAAAATATCAGGAACTAAGTTATCATAGGTCAAGAAATGACCAAAGAGCAGAAAGTATTTTTTAAAACAGTTCAACATCTAGTTAAGGATACCCAGTGCACTGGAGAGCCTAGAGCTCTGCACAACCTTATGCTCTTAATTCAGCAGGAATGCCCTTAGTTTCCTAATCAAAGAACCTTAGATTTAGAGTTTTGGGAGCAGGCACATCGCTGCTTGAAAAGAGATTATGAGAGAGGTCATTTTACTAGTGTTACTATTTTGACTACCTGGGCGCTGGTGTGCTCTCCGTTGTAACCTCTTTATTTGCCGGATCGTGGGAAGTCAGACCACCCATCTTCTCCACCTGAAGGAAATTCAGGAGATTTAAAGGAGAAGGAAAACTAGAAACCAGAATAACAGGGAGAGACTGCTCTCCCATCTTCATTCCCTTCTATGGGGAATAAGGAAGAGATTATTTTCTGGTGATGATAAAGATGCATCAGAGCCTTTTTCTCCCTCTGTAGAAAATACTTTTCTCCCTCCATAAAAAAGATATGGTCTTCTTTTCCTCCTCCCTTAAAGGGACCTGCATCTGTTGGCCCCATTCAGGCAACAGCACCTCCCTTCCACCTTGAAAAGATTGGAGGCCACCAAGGGACGGTTCTTGGATAAGACCCCTGGTCGGTAAACATCTATATGATTGGGTGGCCGTGTTTCCTTGACAAACTTCCCTGCTGGAGAAGTGCCTCTGGGAGGGAAGAAAGTGGCTGATTATGATTTTCTTCCTAATATGCAAGTTCCCACTTCCTACTTCCAGCATGGGCCTTTCTGGCCTTGTCTTTTTCCTGTTTCCCTGGAGCATAAGGGAAAGTTGCAAGGGGTTTTATCCCAGACAGCTCTGGCTTTCTTGCTGCCCACAGAGGCCTGGGGCAGGAGAGTTGCTAAGATGCCATGGGGTATCCATTTGGTCACTGGCAATCTAGGCAAGTTTCCTCTTTCTGGGTTTGTGGTGATGGAGGAAAGGCCAAGAGGCACAGACCAAGTCCCCAGGTGGCTGCAGGCAGCTCCAGCCCGGTCCTGAGGGTCTTCACCATGGTCATGCACCTTAGTAACTGTTCCCAGAAAGTGGCCTGCTGCTTGCTGTGCTGCTGCTTTTCCTACCACCCCTCACATGTCTCAGTTGACAGCAGTTCCTTGTCTTCCCTGGCGTCCTGGGGAAACGGCTAAGAAACAGTCCATGTGCACCCTGACCTTAGTAGCCGAAAGTGGGCTGAGAGGTGCTGACCAGTCTAGAGTACAGAGCTCTGGGGCACTCTCCCATAGCCATATGTTAAATGCTAACTAGGCTAAGGTGGACAAGCTCTGCCAGCTGCCATCATCTTCAGAAGATAGATGAAGCAGTAAGGAATGTTTGTTTCATTTTTTAATAAAATATTTAAAAACACTGTGGCTAGGTAACTTCAAAGCAGACCCCGTGCCCCATGTCTGCTCCTCCCTGAGCCTCTCTGCTTGGGGGTGGTACGAATAATAAAAAGTCTAGTATATTTTCAATTCCTTACCTAACAGGGTTGGCTCCAAGCATAGGTGGTCTGGACGATAAGAGGAGTGGTTTTCTCCCAGCCTGTTACCCTCTTGCCTCCTGCCTCTGCACTTACACACACACTTTCCACCTGGTCATTCTCTAGCCTCTTGCTACTCCTTGTGGTCTTCCTTCCTTCCTCTCAAGGTTAGGACAGCAACAGGTGGGAGACTGTTAAAAACAGAGGCTGCCTAAGGAGCCCGGAGCAGATGGGAAGAAGCCGGCCACAGTCCTTTCCCAAGCTCACTTCTAAGACATTCCAGCTAAACGCTAATGCAGGAAAATGGCCAGCACCTAAGGACATTTTGAAGTTTTTGGGTTTTTCTTTCTTTCTCTTTTTCTTTTTTTACACATTTAAGCTAAGTCAATGCAGATTTATTATCCTGGGGACTGGCAGTCACATTCTAATGACTTTCAAAGGTCAGACAATATGCTAAAAATCACTTAAAACATCCACCCCTTCCGTGCCTTAGTTTAACAGGTAGGCTTTATCTTTGGCCATTTCTATATTTTATGTGCTATTTGCCTGTGTCATAACCCCTCTAACATAGACGAAAGACCACAGATTTAGTAGCTTCTCCTCTCATAAAAGGGCGCCGACCTTGCATCCAATTGTCAGGTTATGACCCTGCTACTCTTTTCCTACCGTCAAGCAAGGAGCAATTTCATACCCTCTTACCTTGTGATCTTGATTGCCGAGTAGCAGTGGCTGAGTTTGTTAGTAATATCAGCTTCCACTTACCAGCCTCTGAGCTCCTGAACTTTTACAAACTGTGCCACTTAACTTCGTGTCTATTGTTGTCTCTGAGCCCTTGCTTCACACCACTCCTGTCTTTACAAATGGCTCAGAATAAACAAGTAAGGCAGCTATAGTGCGGCAAGATGCCGTGCAAAACTGGCAACACAAAATCCAGGAACGTTTTACAACTACGCAACTGGCAGGGTTAGCTGCCCTATGTTGGCTTTACAGACTTTTCCTCTCCAAGTCATATATATAGTTAGTGATTCTGCTAATGCAGTGTATGGCATTACTCATTCAGATCTTGCGCATGTGAAGGGCATTACTAATGAATCTCTACTAGCTTTGTTTCTTGCAGTGCAAGGGCGCCTCTGTGTCCGTCATTACTCTCTTTATATCACACATGCTGACTCTCATTCTAGGTTACCTGCTTTCTTATCGAAAGAGAATGCTGCAGCTAATGCTCTGGTACAAACACAAATTTGGTTTGCAGACTTTCCTACGTTGTTTCAAGCTCAAGCTGATCGTGCTTTTTTTCATCAGAATGCCCGCAGTCTTAAACGACTGTTTCATTTAATACTTGCTCAAGCTTGCATGATTATTAAAACTTGTTCCCATTGCCAAGAGCATTCTCTCTTTCCTTTTTCCTTAAAGCTTTGTGCCAACCCATGATGTCTGGTGCCTAATGCTGTCTGGCAAACTGATATTACTCAGTATCCAACTTTTAGTTGTTTCAAATTTCTCCACATTACCATAGACGCTTATATAGTTTCAATACATGCTACCCCCAGACCAGAGAAAAAACTAAAGATGCAATTGCTTATTTATTTAAATCTATTATGACTTTAGGCCTTTCAGAAACTAGAAACACTGATAATGGACCTTACTATCTTAGTGCTCAATTTACATATGCATTGCAACTTTAACACATACAACACAAAACTGGTATTTCCTATAACTCAACTGGTTAAGCCATTGTTAAATGAGCTTGTTAAACTCTTTAAGTATGTCTTAATAAACAAAAAAGAGAGAATATGGCATTCTCCCCTCGAGAACAGGACCTGTCATTGGAGAATCGACCAGCAATGACGGCGATGACTCGGAAGGCGCCTGACATTATCTGAGGACAGCTATAGCGACGGGATCAACAAGCAACTATCCAGCTTGCTGCTACAGAAGTCCTGCAACTGCAGAGAACCGGTTTCTTATGTATCTGGTAGTAATGGGGGAAACGTCTGAGAAAGTAAGACAGACATGGATGTTAGAGTGACTGGTAATTCTTGTCCTTTGCTAAGTTGGATCAGCTCAAGAACACATTTATTGGAGTCATGTTCTAAAGCTCCCTGATTTTAATGTTATTATATGGTGAGATGCCGACCCACCTTTTTCATCTAATAATTCTTCTTGGACAGGAGGTTGATGGATTCCTCTGTCTTACCCCTTAACTGAAAATTTGAGATGAATTAAACTTAGAGACTCCTTGACTCTGTTGTCTAGTAATCCTTCTCTTTGTTTTTCTACAATAGCACATGACAAGTGTGTTACTCTCATTCCTCAGGAGTATCTTTACAATCTCCTAAAAGGGAGGCTAGGCTTGCAAATTTGACTTCTATTTCTACTATTACCACTAATCTTACTGAGGTCTCTAATGAAGCTACACAAATACCTGATTTTCCTACATGCTGTCTGAGTAGGGACTGGTGGTATAAGTTTGAGGCCATCCAGAGGGTCTCTGTTAGACTATGATACGTTACTTGATTGGGGTTCCCAAGGTTATCTTATGTCTGCAAATCAGACTACTGGATTTGGGAGTCCCTCCAGTAGTTCTACCACCTGGTCAAAGGCTAGGCTTGCAGGACCAACATTACAACACATTTGGAGATTAGGACTTCCTTTTTTTTGAATGGGTTCTTTCACATGGTGATACATCACTAGAGTTGGCAATCATACCCTCTTTTTGCACACTAATGTTACTTTTACAGTCCTGATTTGTACTATAAACCTTTTTATGCTTCTGTTTGGCCAAAGTGTTCCTAACATAAAGCAGAATCAATTCTTTTATAGTATTAAAGTCTTTTCCAGTAGCTGGTATGCTACATGCTTGTCTCATCAAAACATTACACAGTTAAAGATAACCTATGTCATGAATTTAAAATGGCATGCAGGATTGTGGTTGCCTGTAAATTTAACCCAGAATTGGGAAGGAGATTCCCTTGCATTTATTTAGAAAAGCACATCTGCAAGGCACTTATCATTACCATTTGTCTTCTCAAATTTCCACTCTTGAGTGTGAATTAAAGACACAACTTGAAGAAAGGTCACAGCAATTACAAACAAGTACCCTTCAGCAATTACAAGAACGCTTTCATTGGTTAAACCCGAACACTTGGTTGACTAGGTTAAACATATGCATTTGGGTCATGGCCGCTATACTTATTCTTTTTGTATCTGTTTGCTAGGCATCTGCAGATGGCTCTGTGCTGCCACCTGACACATCTACAACCAGGGAAGAATGATAGAAGCTTACCTTGCATTGGGTGACCAGTACGCTCTAAGAATTAAAGAAGGGGGAGATGAGGGGATGCCGGCAACATATTCAAGCTTATGTACGTGGCATTTGAGGTCGGGCATAGAAAAATACGAGGCACTCTGTGTATGTTATTTGTGCATGAGAATCAAACCCCTTGACCCTGAAAACAGGACAGGGAGTGAAGTGTGTGGTGTGATAAGAAATGCCAAAAATAGCCTCCTGAAAATGTAGCTTGAATGTGTACAAGGTCACAGGTGCCTCAGTAACCCACCTCAAATGACCATCTAGTGGATGTTTGTAGTTAATACAAGACCTTTCAGTAACTACTTGGTGGACAGATGCTGGGGTGGACTCTCTCAGAATAGCCACCCCCTAGCCCCACTCAGCTGTAATTGTATGAGTACTTCATTCTCGGCCTTCACTGCAAACTATAAGTTCTGCACCCAGCACATCCTGACTAGGAAAAAAGTAATTGAAAGACCTTGGCCATGGTCTCAAGACCTTGACTACGGTCTTGAGAAACTGGTAGCTGCCAATATGGGTCTCTTCCTTGGCAGAGTTGGCTGGCAAAGAGGCTTTGTGGCATATTGGCCATACAGTCCCAGGATTAGCTTAAGATTGAGAAAAGAAGGTGATAAACTTGGTCCAAATCACCTCAAAAGAAAGTCACTTTCAAAGGCCACCTAACAAACAAATTTTTATAATGGAATCAAAGCACAATGCCTCCAAGCACTTTGGGAGGCTGAGGTGGGCAGATCATGAGGGTAAGGAGATCGAGACCCTCCTAGCCAACATGGTGAAACCCCATCTCTACTAAAAATACAAAAGTTAGCTGGGCATGGTGGCACACACTTGTATTCTCAGCTACTTTGGAAGCTGAGGCAGGAGAATCACTTGAACCCAGGAGGCGGAAGTTGCAGTGAGCCGAGATCACATAACTGCACTCCAGACTGGCGATGGAGTGAGACTCTGTCTCAGAAAATAAAAGAGCCAGATAAGAAGTTTAAAATTTTAAAATGAGAAAAAGAGAAAAAAGAAAATGGAAAAAGAAGAGAAAATAATAAATAAAAATAACGAGAAAAAGAAACAGTAAAATAATAAAAAAAATTAAAAAGAAATAATATCACAGCAAGGTGGCTCACACCTGTAATTCCAGCACTTTGGGAGGCCAAGGCAGGTGGATTGCTTGAGCCCAGGAATTCAAGACTAAGCTGGGCAACACAGCAAAGTCCTGTCTCTACCAAAAATACGAAAATTACCCAGTTTTACAATCAAGTCTCAAAATTAAATAAATAGATTTAAAATTTTTAGAAAGAAATAATTATAAAAGAAACAAAGCCCCCACAATGCCAAGGAAATCAATGGACAGGTTGGTATGTGTGGTGTTAGGTTTTCTGTTACTGCGTTAGTTTGCGGAGGATAACAGGTTCTAGCTCCATCCATGTCTCTGCAAAGGACATGACCTCATTCCTTTTTATGGCTGCATTATTTTCCATGGTTTGTAATGTACCACATTTTATTTATCCAGTCTATCATGGATATATATGCTTCTCTTTTGGATATATACCTAGAAGTTAATTGCTGGTTTATAAGATATGCATGTTTTTAATTTTAGTAGATACTGAAGTTTATACCAGTTTATACACTAGTTCTGTTTACCCTCTAATACCCAGTATTGCCTGTCTTTAAAATTTTAACTTTTCTTTAGGGGTAGAGCATTGTTGTTTTAATTTGTGTTTCTCTGGTATATAATAAACTAGAGCACAGTTTCATGTTTTTACTGGCCATTTCCTTTATATGAAGTACTTTTTCAAGTATATTGCCCGTTTTTATATTGGGTCACCTGCTTTTCTTACTGGCTTGGAGGTAGGCTATTCATTATGTATTTTAGATATAAGTTTAATTGTTGGATATACTTCTGAATGCATTCCCTCTCCTCCTACCCATCCATGTAAACTCTCTCACACTGCCTTTTCCTGTTTTACCTATTTTCCATTCTTTCCAGTGGTCAGCCTTCATATCCTTTGAACATGGTAGACATTTTCACACCTCAGGGCACTGCATTAGCTTCTACTTCTGCCTGGAATGTTCTTCCAAAGAGATACACAAATCTCTCTCCTATACCTCCTTCAAATCTTTGCTATAAAGTCATCTTTTTAGTGAGACCATCTCTAATATCCCTATTTAGTCTTACACATCCCATCTGCCACCCCAATTCATTGCTTTTTATTTTTAAAAGTTTTGCATTTGGATATTTTTAAACATATGCAAAATTAGAAATAATAGTATAAAGACTTTCTCATCTATCATTCAAACACTGATAATCATTAATATTGTTACAATCTTATTTTATCTTATCATACTTCATTCTGCACCTTTAAATTCATAATTTCCTGAAAGACAGACACCATGCTGTCATCAAATTTAACAAATTAACAGTATCATACAACATCAGCTCATATTCAGATTTCCCAGCTGTCCCAAAAATATCTTGTTACAGCTGGTATGTTTGAATAAAGGTCCAAACAAGGTTTTTTTTTTTAAAGTGATAATTTACTTTTTATTTTTTATTCTAACCTTCAAACTCTATTTATAGTATCTTTTAATTTTATTTCAAAGATGTGAGGAATTACATACATTTCAGAGGAATTGTAAATGCATGTTCTGAAAAAGCAGTAGCTAAAGTAAAATTAGTTCCAAATATGACCTTCCTTCAATGTCATGGTTATTCAGACTGTTTATGGGAAGTCAGAGCTACAGAAGAATGCCAAGACTCTCATATCTTGAAAATCCAAGTACAAAAATACTTATAATCCCCTGAGTGAATAGCTTCAAAGTTCTTAAAATATGCTACATTGTCTAAAATATATCAATAAAAAAATCAAATCTGCTCTAATCCTGATCTTTAAAAAAATTATATAATGAAGTTCACAATTGGAAAAAAAAATTAAGAAGTCAATAGACATACCAACCTATTAAATGAAGTATATTAGATTCTTATTGTTCAATTGCAGGGTCTGTAATATGTGCTGCACCTATTCAAAGGCCAGCAGAACTATGTTGGTTATTAATTTTAACTTAAACTCCATTACCTACCTAGATTTCATGAGAATTTTTAAGAGCTATTTTGACATGAGTACAGAGTGAGGCAGTAGAGTTGACAAGAAAATATATTGCACCGGGAATTCACAGATATAAGTTCTAGCATATTTTCTACTACTAACTAGGTACCTAACATTAGGAAAGTTAATGATTCTATGCCTTTGCATCCTTCTCTAAAATTAGATTAAAAAAATACTTGTCTTAGTTCACAAATTTGTGAACTTTCTTTGTAAATTGAGATTTCTCTAATGATACCAGTAACATTTTTTTTTCCAATCATACCATCGTATTGACAGGCTGTTTTCAAGAAATACAAGTGTTTTATACCTTAGTTCTTCTTTTCCTTTCCTTCCTTTCTGTGCAAAAACTATAGACATACACATTTAATTCTGAACTCAAGCAATTGTATCTAAAGTTCTACATGATGTGTTTTCAATACATGATGTGTTTGGTGGCTATAAACATTGAGGGAGCTGTGGCCTTCTACAATGAGCTAAGGTCATTCTTTCCAGTCATAGCCACATCCAAGAGGATTTCACCACTCTCTCCACACACAGATTGAAATACAGTGTTGTGGTGCTTACAGCAAATTAGAGACACCCATTGTCCTCATTTCAAAGTTCAACCAACTCTGGTACTCTTTACAGAAGTCCACAAAAAGTATAGGACTTCACTCAACTTTTGAAAGTACTCCTGTATATATGTTACTTTCTTCCCCTTTTTCTCATAATCAACATATTAATTCTCTTTCTCTTTCTCTCTCTCCCCACCTCTCCCCACCCCCTCATTTGTTTGTCTGCTCCTCTACTTTTTTAATAGTTGTGAGGAAACAGTTGGCTTTTCCGCAGTTGTCTCAGAAGTGGTCCCAGAGGACACTGTGGGAGATGATAGTATCTGAATATTCTAGAATCTTTTTACAACTTATGGTTTGGATCTGTCCCCACTCAAATCTCATGTTGAATTGCAATCCCCAGTATTGGAGGTAGGGCCTGGTAGGAGGTAATAGGATCATGGGAGTGGAGTTCTATGAATGATTTAGCACCATCCCACCTTGGTACTATATGGTGAGGGAGTTCTCACAAGATCTGGTTATTTAAAAGTGTGTAGTGGCTCAGCACGGTGGCTCACACCTGTAATCCCTGCTCTTTGGGAGGCTGAGGTGGGCAGATTGCCTGAGGTCAGGAGTTCAAGACCAGTCTGGCCAATATGGAGAAACCCCATCTCTACTAAAAATACAAAAAAAAAAAAAAAAAATTAGCCAGCTGTGGTGGCATGCACCTATAATCCCAGATGTTCAGGAGGCTGAGGCAGGGGAATTGCCTGAACCCAGAAGGCAGAGGTTGCAGTGAGACAAGATTGTGTCACTGCACTCCAGCCTGGATGACAGAGCAAGACTCCATCTCAAGAAAAAGTGTGTAGCACCTCCCCTCTCTGTCTTTGATCCCATCATGCTTTATGTATAGCCTGCAGAACCATGAGTCAATTAAATCTCTTTTCTTTATAAATTACCCAGCCTTAGTATTTCTTTATAGCAATGTGAGAATGGAATAATACACAACTTATCTGAACTTAAAGTTCCTCAAAACTTTCTCTCAAATTTTGTTTATGCACCACCATGTGGGACAATGAGTCCTATAAGTTTATAACTTGCTGTGTAACATGGTACTGTATTTGCCTTCATCCAGCTTAAAACTACTCCTTTACAGGAGGAGATGAGCTTTGCTGATAGTAGACACAGATACTGTCAGAGTCTAGTTAGGCTGTGAATTCGAAGCTGAGCTGGCATAGAATGCCAATTCAAAGGAGAACATTTGAAGCTTCATATGCCAAGACTGGCTAAACTGGTGGGAGGCTGGCACCTGCTTTTACAACAAATCCAGCGTTCATTGCAGAAGAAAATTTTGGAGTCTTCCTTCCCATCTTTCAAAACATCAGATACACAGGATAAATTGAATCTTTTTTCTAATTCTCACTGCCCATTTTACAAACATGATCATCAAAGAGGTTTAGTACTGAGGTTTACTATCAGATTTCACATTTTGATACATGTTAGGAAAGTTCTCAGCATCCTTACATAATCTCTTGAATTCATATTTGTTTCTTTAAGATGGCAGTAACCTTATGCATTGTGAGTGCCTTTCTCTTCCTTATGAATGTACTTGGTTAGTCATTTAAACAAATTTTAATTGCTTTTTCATTGTTTCTTTGCTGTAAGTTTTCATTTGATAACAATTGTGTTTGCTAAATATTCAAAAATATATTCAAACTGTATGTAAGCTTGCTACTGTATTTTTTCTAATATCTACCTTTTATGCCTCTAAAATCAAATTACTATAACGAGTTTTTTTCCCTATTTTAAATTTTTTTAAAAAATCATATTTTAAAAGGTGGGTATACAGGATGAACAAATACCAAATACTTTATTTATGAGTTAAAGATGATATAGAACATAGGCTTTTCTTTGCCCTAACAAAAAAAGAAATCTAGAAAAGTTGCAGTAATGAGTGTTCCTCAAGAACACTGCTGTTTCTGAAGAGCACCACACTAACACACTCTAAGAATAAATGATTCACCACCCAAGTAAGTTTTGGAAACATACCTCTATCTTTGTTTTAAAGTTTCTCAGTCTATATCGGCATATTCACACCTCTAAGATTTGCAGTTCAAAAACATGCTTTGGTTGTCCTTCCATTTCTCTAATATAGTTCATGTGGCAAGCCCTGTTTAAAATGAGCATTTCATGAAATACACTTTGGGAAATGGTAAACTAGTATAATTATAACTAACAGCAAGGAAAACTTGAAAATACATTTTTCTCAGCTGCAATTAGACTGTATATTGCAGAGCCAATTGTTTATATGCATAATTTACCCACTGATTTAGAAACAAGGTTATAGCAGTGGAAGTTGCATCAGAAAGATGGCTCCCAGTAAGCCTTCAGGTTCCTTCCCACAAGTTTTATCAGTATCATTTAGCCCACATTTGAAAATAAGTAACATAAACTGACATCTGCCATTGAGTTAACAAGAAGTCTAGGTAGGAAGTCCTAGAGATTGTTTAGTCCCAGCGCAATAATATGTTTATGCTTCTGTCTTCCTAATCTTCCACCCTCAATGTGTCAGAAACACGTTGGCATTGTAGCCCCATGTGACAAAATTATAGGAGAAAAAAAGGGAAGGAGCAAGAAGAGTTCCCTGGTGCTGCATTCTTTTCAGAGCAGAAAATGTTGACCAGAGCCTCCCAGGATTTTTTCAGAGCTAGCAAAATGGATTAGGACTGCAATGATTTACTTCTCATCCAAAACACTTCTCCTTTTGGCTTAAATGCATTGCTGCCTGAACACACTAGCAGCTGTCTTAGAAAGGAATGAAATAGGATGTGTTTGGGGGAGGAAATCAAGAGTGTCTGCCACATTCCTCCTTAAAAATTGTACATGTGGCCAGGCATGGTGGCTCATGCCTGTAATCCCAGCACTTTGGGAAGCCAAGATGGGTGGATCACAAGGTCAGAAGTTAGAGACCAGCCTGACCAACATGGTGAAACCCCATCTCTACTAAAAATACAAATATTAGCTGGTCATGGTGGCGCGTGCCTGTAGTCCCAGTTACTCAGGAAGCTGAGGCAGGAGAATCACTTGAGCCCAGGAGGTGGAGGTTGCAGTGAGCTGAGATCACACCACTGCGCTCCAGCCTGGGCAACAGAGTGAAACTCCATCTAAAATAAAAATTGGCTATCTGTGGATACAAAGTGGCAGTGCCAAGGAGAGGCAAGATAGCCTCCAAGCCTTAAGCTATTCACTATCTAGCTCTCTGCAGAAAATGTTTGCTGACTCCTGGTCTAAACACCCCAAGCAAAAACAAAAATTACCAGACTAAAAAAAAGAAATATCTAATGACTGGATATAAAGATACAGATAAGATCAACGTCAAAGGATGAAAACAATATTACTATCCAAACTCTTTTCAAAAGAATGCTGAGATGTCTGTATTAATGTCAGAGAACGTATACTTCAGAAGAAGGACTTTATCAGAGATAAAAAGAGGCATTTAGAATGAAAAGAAGTCATAGCATTCCTAAATGTGTGTGCATACTGTAAGAGAACTAAAAAATGCAGGAAGCAAAAAACTGACAGAATTAAAAGGGAACACAAGTCCACAATTACAGGAGATTTCTATACTCCTCCCTCAGAAACTGAGTGAAAAAATAAATATTAAATTATTAAGAATGGAGAAAGTATGAACAATACTCTTAACCAATATGGCTTCATTTATAGAACTGTCAATCTGATGACAGCAGAATACCCATCCTTTCCAAGTGCAAATGATGTATTTCCAAGGCAGACCATTTTCCCAGCTTTATAAAATGTCTCATTAAATTTAAAAGAATTGATAGAGTTTGTTTTCTGACAACAAAATTAAATTAGAAATCAACAACGGAAGGACATCTAAAACATATCCAAATATGTGAGAATCAAATATCGCAGTTTTAAATAAACATCTATTATGGCTTGTGTCCTTCAAATATCGTGTATTGGAAACTTAATCCCCAATGTGGCAGTATTGAAAGGTGGGGACTTTAAGAGGTGACTGGATGATGAAGGTTCTGTTCTCATGAATGGATTAATCTATTCATGCATTAATGAATTAACAAGTTGATTAATTAATGGGTTACCATGGGAGTACTGGTGGCTTCATAGGGAGAAAAAGAAAAACCTGAGCAACCGCGTTAGCATACTCAGACCTCTTGCCACGTGATACCCTGTGCCACCTTGGGTCTCCTCCCACCAGGAAGAACACCCTCACCAGATGTGCCCCTCAACCTTGGCCTTTCCAGCCTCCATAACTGTAAGACATAAATTATTTTTCTTTATAAACTTTCCAGTTTCACATATTCTGTTATAAGCAACAGAAAACTGACTAAGGCACTCTCTGTCAAAGAAGGAATCACAAGAGGAATTAGAAAATATTTTGAGCTTCATGAAAATAAAAAAGCAGTATATCAAAATTTTTAAATTTCACTAAAACACTGCTTACAGTAAAATTGATTTTCTTTTTTTAGAAAGATCTAAAGAAATTCAATTAAACAATATCTACCTTAAGCAGCTAGAATAAACAAGCAGATTATATCCAAAGTAAGTCAGAGAGTACAGCAATAAATATAAGAGCTGAAAGTATTCAAAGAAAATGGGGGGAAGGTGGAAAATTTGTATAACTAATATCTATCTGATTCTTTGAAATTCTACAAAAAGCTACTTGACTAGTAATAACAGGTACATTAATTAGCAAGGCCCAAGGATAAAAGTCAGCATACAAAAGATCAACAGTATTTTGATAAACTGTACTAACAAAAAACAAATGGAAATTGATTATTAAAACACTGCATTTACAGTGGCATCCACAAACATGATATACAGATAAATTTGTGTTAAAGAATGTGCACAAACCTATATAATGAAAGTTATAAAACATTTCTGAGAGAGATAAAATGGACAGATAAGTAAATAAAGAGATATACCAAGCTCAGTGAAGGAAAGACTATTTTTAAAATGTCAATTATCCTTAAAATGACCATTATATTTATTACAATCCCAATCAAAATTCCATCGCAGAAGTTTCCCCTGGACAGTGCTACTCTAGGAGGAAACAAAGGAAATAATCTTTATAATCTCTGGATAGGTAGATTTCTTAAATACAACATAAAAGTACAAATTATAAAAAAATTGATAAAATTGTACTATACAAAAATTTTATAACTTCTACTCTTTGAAGGACTACATTAAGAAAATACAAATGCAAGCCACAGACTTGAAGAGAATATTTGCAATATGTAAAAAGGACTTGTATCCAGAAAATACAGTTGCCGACAAAGTTTAGAATATATTTACAATGTAACCCAATAACTCCATTTAAGAAGAATTAAAACATATTTCCACACAAAGACTTGTAAATGAATGTTCATGGCAGTGTTATGCAGAACAGCCCCACACTGGACATAACCCAATTGTTCATAAGCAGGTGAATAATTAGATAGATACACAGTCATACAAGGGAATACTACCCACTAACAGAAAAGGAGCAAACTATTGATACAACATCACAGATGAATCTCAGAAACATTATACTGAATGAAGGATGCCAAGAAACAAAAGATTATGTAAAATGTGATTCCATTTATATGTAACTCTAGAAAAGAAAATTGTCATCTATGTGACAGAAAGCAGAGCAGGGATTCCCTGGACCTGGAGGAAGGGTAAATTACCTGGGAAAAGGCACAAGGAAACTTAAGGGTTATGGAAATGTTCTACATCTCAATTGTGATGGTGGTTTCATGGGTGTGTAGGTTTGTCAAACCCCATCATAATACAGACTTAAAAATTGATGGATTTTAATGTATATAAGTTTTATACCCCAATAAATTTGACTTTAAGTTACCTAATTATATTTATTATATACAGTAAATGAAATTAAGTTGCACTTAATTTTGTTATTTGAAGTTTTATTTTAAGCTTTTTATAAGCAAAAAGAAGGAAAGAAGAAAAAAGAAAAATGCAAAAGGCAGAAAAAAATAGAATATAGGTCAATTTCAGGTTCTTTCAAAATTATAAAATGGGAAGGGGGAATATTTATTTGATTTATTTGGACTTATCTATTTTTATTTGAAGTGCTTTCCATGTAATCAAAACTACAAAACCATTGCAATTATTTTTGCCCTCAGAGTTTTCTTTCCTCTGAGTAACATTATGTACAAATTTCATTACATAGGCATTTAGGCAGATTTTCATATAAATACATATTTGGGAAAGAATGTTTACCAATTTCCAATGCGGAAATTAGATAAATACTAGGCATAAAAAGTTATGTGGTTGAATACTTTTCTTTAATTTCCATGCCAAAAGACCAGAATCTCTAATATTCAACAAACTCTTAATTTTATTAGCAGTTACTCTTGTAGAATACAGAACTTGGCACCAGAAAATCACATTATTCCACTGACAATTAGATAACATGACCATGTCCTTAGAGTACCAATATTAAATTACTGGAACATCAGAAAAAAATGAAACTGTGAATGATGTATTTTTTTTTCCTGATTCCCACTGCCCCACTTTTCCCCAAAACTGACTACTTTTCTATCTAATGTTCAGTGTTTTTAGGGCATTAAATTAGCCCAAGTGCTTAAATTTTTAAGCCTTATTTTCCCATTTTCTATAAAACAATATAAGGTTTTGCAAAGCTAACAAAAGGGACACCATATTGCTTATTGTTGTGCACAAGTTTTAAAATGAAAAAAGTTTGAGTACATCATTTTTATGTAGATGTAATAAGTTTCATTGAAAGAATATGAATCTTTTTTTTTTTTAAGAATCATAGAAGAAAGCAAATACTTTCATTTTTCTCCATGGAGTTGAGTTAATGAGTGAGTACATGAAATAGGAGAAGTAACTTATGAAGTATACCCCAAAATGTCCTAAAACTTCCCAGTTAGGGGCAATTCTCAGCAATAGTGAGGCTTGATCTTAATCAAGTTGGATGGATTTATTCAGGAAAAATAATGTTATCACATATTTCATGAAGCAGAGGAACAGAGCAACGAGTTGTGGCCCTGCCAACAGTGACCACAGAAGCCACAGCTACACTGCAGGCAGCCTGTTCAGTCACTGTATAAAGAAAGCAGTGGACCAGGTGCAGTGTTTCATGCCTGTAATCCCAGGACTCTGGGAGGCTGAGGAGAGTGGGTCACCTGAGTTCAGGAGTTCGAGACCAGCCTGACCAGCTTGGTGAAATCCTGTCTCTACTTAAAATACAAAAAATTAGCTGGGTGTGGTGACATGCGCCTGTAATCCCAGCCACTTGGGAGGCTCAGGCAGGCGACTTGCTGGAGCCTGGGAGTCAGAGGGTGCAGTAAACCAAGATCATGCCATTGCACTCCAACCTGGGCGATAAGACTGAAACTCCATCAAAAAAAAAAAAAAAAAGAAAAAGAAAAAGAAAAAGAAAAAAGGCAGTTCCCTGGCTAATCTAGGATAATAGTGGTGCTACCAACAGTGACAACAGCATTAAAATAGCAAGGGTGAAAATATCAAATTCTGCTTTACACATTCACAGTTAAGTGATGGTAGGACATTCTGTGAAGAGACCGTATTAATTCTGTTACATGGAGGACGAGATGAGAAGTTTAGGATCACAGTTAGAGATGAGATCTGATCGTTGTCTGTGTGGCTCAAATCTGTTTCAATATGTAAGCAATTAGCCACAAAGGACAATATAGAGGCTAATGTAAGACTGCTGTCTCCACTGCTAATCATATAACTACAGTGTGTTGAACACTTGTTATGTATTTTTAATTATCAAAGTTGAAAAGAATCCTGAGATATTATTGCTATTCTCTTTCAAAGATGAGCCTTGTCACAACTAATCTGGCTTATCACAACTATTTCCTTTCAAATACTGAGGCTTGTCACAACTAATTTCAAGGCCTCGCAGCTAGAAAATGGTAGAAGGTCTGTCCCAAACCTGGGATGTTAAAGAACTTCTAGTTCCCATTTTGTGTTCTTCACATTACTGGGGGAACCTAATAGAACAAGCCAACCTGCAGAAAGTTGTTATAATAATAGCTAACAGTTACTAGGTACTTACTATGTTCCAGCTACTCGTCTAAGAATTTTTCTCTATTAATTCAACAAAATCATAGTACTATAGGCACCATCATAATTCACTGCGATGTGATCTTTATGCTAATGTGGTTCAAAAGAATTTCAAATCAACCTTGGCAAAAGGTGTACTTCAAAACATATTTTTAAACACTGCATGAGGCCTGCCCTTAACAAGCTTACTGTCTCATAGGGAAAGTGACAAAGAACAATTGGAATATGTTATCATGGGGTATTATATGGGATATTAGTAAGAACACTTGGGAGACATCCAAAAAATGACCTGAAATACTCAGAATGAAACCAGTAAATAACATTCCAAAAGATAGAAAAAATTCAGGGCAAAAAAAAAATTCAGATCAGCATTTCCCTTTTTGACTCACAACTGAACTAAATAAAGAGCAGGCAGTGAAAACTCTGCTGAACACTGTGATGAAATAATTAATTGGTGTCCAGTGGCCAACTGAGTATTGTATTGCAACCAGAACTATAGAGAGAACACACTTTTGTTATAGTAAGACTGAAAACAGGAGCTTTGAAGCCTGGTAGATCTGAGTTTGCATTCTCAATTTAGCACTGCTTAGTAGTAGTGAAGTTCATTAATTTATAAAATGAAAACATTATGTATTCCTAAGGAAGCTGTGAAGACTGAAGGTGGAATGTTTTCTAAATCACTGAATCAATAGAAACTGTTGTGAGTGTCTCTGTTGTGGCTTCCTAATGTCATTGTTCTCTTTTAGAGAGCTCAGCACTAGTTTGTTTTACTCCAGGCTCTTAGGACTCCGAAAACCTGCAGAGGCCCATTAATATTTCATGGGGACACGCAGTAACATTCATCTCTTTTACTCTCTGGGTGTTATTGGAAAGAGTGATCATTTCCTGTGTGAGCTTATGCCTCTAACATTTTAACTAGTTTGCCTTCAAATAAACAACAGAATCATGGTTGATGTGGCATAAAACTAATCAGCACCAACTCTCTTTTTCCCTCTTTTTCCTTCATGGGTCCTACTTATTAATAAGATCTTCCCCACTTTCCAAGTCAGGACAAGGTGTGAAAGAGTCCTTGTCAGTTAAACAAAAGCCAGAATAGCTGCTGTCACTTAAATGTAGAGAAGCAGAGAGTAGGTTGTCTTAAGTGAAACTAAATATGTTATTGTCAAAGAATTCCTCCGCACCATCTTAGTGTTAATAGGCATCCTGATAATCCTTCAGGTAAATTAGAAATAATTGAAGATGTTCCTAAAATTTTAAAGAAAATTGGAGAAAACTACCGTAAATTTCATATGGAACCAAAAAAGAGCCTGCATAGCCAAGATAATCCTAAGCAAAAACACACAGATACACACACACACAAAAAAAAAAAAAAAAAAAAAAAAAAAATTGAGTAATAATGATAACAGAATAAGATATGA
>CAUYOR010031523.1:0-21534 GCA_963573925.1 Callimico goeldii
CTTTCTTCATCCCTTCCTTCCTCCCTACCTTCCTCCTTCCCTCCCTTCCTGCCTTCTTCCCTTCCTCCAAAAATAAATAAATAAATAAATAAATAAATAAATAAATAAATAAATAAATAAATACAGCAAGCTGCAGAACAGTATGCAGATTAGTATGACTGCATTTCCTTACAAACTGACATGCAACATTTGTGTGCAGGGTGTTTGTCATCAGGGGAACAGGATTTTTACCCTGTCCTTCATACATGTGTATACTCTGCAATTTTCACAACAGACACACATAAATTTGTAATTTAAGAAAGCCACAATAAAAATAATTTTTAACATTTTGAGTTTTAAACACACACACATTTAAATTCCCTCAGAAGCTGCCTGCCAGGAAGGAATGGAAGATAGACTTCTGTCTAAGTTTTGCCTGGAAAGTGGAAAAGGAATCCACAACCAAGAACATCCCTCTGCTCTATGGTTATTTCCACCTCTAGGAATAAGGAGTATCACGTCAGTACCAGGCATTCTAAGAACAGCAAGTTACTGACAATCCTTGAAGTTAAATGCTGGGTGCAAATTGATTCATTATAACATTCTCTCTACTTCTGTGTATGTTTCACAATTTTCTTTGTCTTTCTGCCCAGGCTAGAGTGCAGTGGTGCGATCTCAGCTCATTGCAACCTCCGCCTCCCGAGTTCAAGCAATTCTCCTGCCTCAGCCTCCCAAGAAGCCAGATTACAGGTACCCACCACCACACTCAGTTAATTTTATTTTATTTTTTTTGTTTTTTTGTTTTTTGAGATGGAGTCTCACTCTGTAGCCCAGGCTGGAGTGCAATGGCACGATCTTGGCTCACTGCAACCTCTGCCTCCTTGGGTTCAAGTGATTTTCTTGTCTCAGCCTCCCAAGTAGCTGAGATTACAGGCATGTGCCACCACGCACAGCTAATTTTTGTATTTTTAGTAGAGAGAGGGTTTTGTCACGTTGGCCAGGCTGGCCTCAAACTCTTGACCTCAGGTGATCCACCTGCCTCAGCCTCCCAAACGAAGTGCTAGGATTACAGGTGGGAGCCACTATGTCCAGCCTAATTTTTGTATCTTTAGTAGAGACCGGGTTTCACCATGGTGGCCAGGCTAGTCTCAAACTCCTGGCCTCAGGTGATCCATCCGCCTTGGCCTTCCAAAGTACTGGGATTACAGGCATGAGCCACTGCACCCAGACCAATGTTTCACAGTTTTCATAATATAAAGTTTAAAAAGTACTAATAAAGGTGTCCTATCGGTTTGATCTGTAGGAACTCTCTCTCCTTAATTACCTGGGAACCAGGATTAAGACTCATGACTATTATTCTTGGCAAAGACTCACTATTGTGCAATCTATCCTAAAACCTCCTTTTACCCTGCATACTGCAGTGACTAAAAAGAGTAGCTTGCAGTGTACTAATCTCATAAAATCACCATCAGAGAAAAACCAGAGACAAAACATAACAATAAGACAAACGTTTAGATCAAAAGTGTCCAATTTTTGGTTTCCCTGTGCCACACTGGAAGAAGAAAAATTGTCTTGAGCCACAGATAAAATACACTAACACTAATGACAGCTGATGAGCTTTAAAAAAAAAAAAAATCACACAAAAAATTTCATAATGTTTTAAGAAAGTTTGTGAATTTGTGTTGACATTTAAAGCTGTCCTGGGCCTCTGAGTCAGAGGTTGCACAAGCTTGATTTAGATGGAAATAAGGGCAAGTGAATAAGGCCTCCTGAAATACTGGGCTCCCTAAATAAAGGGGAAAGGAAATGCCAGCGTTAGAATTGATACACTATTCTTCCTTGCAGAAAATCATCAGTTTCCTACCTTTGAGTGGCTTATCCACAAGGGTTGTTACACGTCTGCAGGCATCACGATGGCAAAAATCAGAGGTAAAGTTGTTTTCATTAGGGAATCTGGCAACTTACAAGAAAGGGGCTCAAGACTACATTATGTTAGGGCTTAATGTTAGACAAGTATTCTTGTCTTCTGTGGTTTATCTCTAGATGAAAAATGCTCTACCTCTTACTGTGGGACTAATCTGTCCCTCCAGTTTGCAACATAAAATGGACTTCTCACTATGAACCTTACAGAAAGAGCTTGACAAACTCTGTCCTAGAAAGCAAGCCTTCTGAGAGCCGGACCCAAGTGACTTCTCTCTGTCTCCTCTGAGCAAAGCCCAGCACCAGCCACAGCACAGGAACCTGGACAGGCAGTACACCCTTGGGGGCTGCCTGTGACCTCTGCTAACCAGTGCGGAACAAAGGTGCTGAAGAGGCCTGAGTTGAGTTCTTCAGAGGCCTGGGGGAACTGACTTATAGGAAATGCTTAGCACATGGCCTAGCATGAGGCCTTCTTTAAATCTGAGTCTCCTCCCCATTCCATCTCTCATCCCTTTTCCTGAATTCTGTCTTTACTGATTTATCTAGTCATCCAGCAAAGAACAAATCACTCCAAAGCCATGGCAGGCTAGAACACAACTAGTTACTCCAACACTGATGGAGTCCTATGACTCCCTCCATAAAATCAACTGAGTAGAATACTGAATAGCTCTTCTGAACATTTTCAGACGAATGTATTTTAGAAACCCTTCCATTTGGGAATGATTGCAAACTTTTCAATTATTTACTAGGGGATCAAACACAAGCACAGAAACACAATAGGGAAATTTCACTTAAGCTTGGCTTTTGTCCTCTGGGGTTTTATTATTGTTCAGGTTTTGTTTTTAAGTTTTGTCTTTCAATGATGTGGCTTGGTACAGAGAACCCTCTCCTGCTTTTGATTTTATTCTTTCAGAATCTGGAAAGGAAGTCAGCTGTCCTTTCTCAGCTTCAGTTCCTTCATCTGTATAATGAAGTTGTTCTAAATCATTTTTCATGTCTCTTCTAACTTTAAAATGTTATAACACATGCGCACACCTTTGTGAGTCCCGATGATGGTCCCAGTGCAGGCCAAGCTAAACACACGACTGACATTTCCCCAGAGGCACTTGGTTGAGCCTCCCGGGGTTGGGGGCAGGCAGTGTACCTGCCCCATCTGGCATCCCACTACTGAGGTGTGCCCTCCCTCCTAAATGACCCCTTTCAGATGAAGTACAAGGCATCTCTTCTCCACTGGAGGCATCCCTCAACACCAGGTAGCCTTTACTTCTCTCTCCCTTCTCTGACCTCTAACCACAACACTTGAGGACAACATAAACAGGCACTTGATTTTTCTCCCATTTTGTCATAGGGTACTTTATATCATGCTGAACAGTCTGTCAAGAAACGACTGCCTGATGATTTGTTGAAAGAGTCTACGTCACATTGAAAAAGGAGGTGGGTAAAGCAACAAGACTTGGTCAAAAGCCAGCAGCAGTTTTAAAGAGGAGAAAGAATCAGCAGATACCTCATGTCTGGATTGAGCCCTACTCTTCCATCCCAGAATTTCATTCATGCTTTCAAATATACCATGCTTTTAGCCAAAAAATTAAAAATTAACATGCTGACACAATGAGTAATTTTATTTAAAAATATGCTAACTTGTTCTAGCATAGAACGCATAGAGGCAGGATCTGGAAATCAAAAATAAATTTGCTGCTCTAACTTCTTATAACTTCCAACTTTTTTTTGTTTTTTTTTTAAACTTTTTATTTTTTCTTTGAGTTCTAATTTCCTGCCCTCGAATATCAACTTCCAACTTTTTGTAAAACAGAAAGGCCCTGAGAATGCAGAACAAATTCTTAGCTCTGGGGAAATTTTTTTTTTTTATATTACCTTCCACTCTTATCTAATCCTGATTTCAAATTTCAAAAGTAAGCAAGACCAAATTTGGGAGCAATAAACAAAAAAGCATGAGCAAGGGGTGAAAATAAGAGTTCACTATATTCGTTTGTTTTCATGCTGCTGATAAAAACATACCCAAAACTGAGCAATTTACAAAAGAAAGAGGTTTATCGGACTTACAGTTCCACATGGCTAAAGGCAAGGAAGAGCAAGTCACATCTTACATGGATGGCAGCAGGCAAAACAAGAGCTTGTCAAGAGAAACTCCCGTTTTTAAAACCACCATGAGACCCATTCACTATCACAAGAACAGCATGGGAAAGACCACGGGGTCCCACCACAACATGTGGGAATTATGGGAGTTACAAGATGAGATTTGGGTGGGAATACAGAGTCAAACCATATCACTCATGATGTAATTATTCCAAATGATGAATCCACTGCTTAGCTAAAGGCAATGATGAAAAATAAAAAAAAGGTGGGGGGTGGGAGGGAACAAAAAAAGGCAGGTGGGGGGCAAGGGGAGAAAACTAACATTTATCCATTCATGTTCCATTGTATGAACCATGTTTTAGGAATATATTCTTTCTGAGACCCACTCTGGCCCAGCACTGGACAATCTCATATCATGATTAAAACGGTTGACTTCTATAATTAAGGACTTCCCCCTAACTTAGAACCACTGAAGAATTACCAAAGATTTTGGTCAGAAAGGGCCTTTGGTCATCACCCTGTATTTGATTTACCTTGTTTTAGTGGCAGATTTATCACCTGTACTCACATCCAAGTCAAAGGGGCTCCAAAGCCCAGCTCTTTCTATGGCATGATTATTTTATTCCCAGAGGTGGAGATAATCAGGAATCCAAGTCCAAAGCTATGCCACTTACACATGGGAAGCCAGCATACATTTTTATCAAACTTTGCTCTTGAAAGCCCATCAGAATGGCAGAAGTACAGGTTATCACCAAACGACACAGAGAACTGGAGCATAGGGAGAACACAAGCAGCCATCAGCAAATAAAATTTTTTCCCAAACACATTTTGAGAAGAAAAGAGAAGGAAAGCCACAACCAGAATATGCTCAAGGGGGCTGAGGCTGGCATGAAAGCTTATCTTCCTGGTCGCTAAATAAGTTCTGGGTTCCTGTGGCAGCTATGGGGTAAGACTGGGACACTAGGATAAGCAGTAGAACGCAGGTGGACAAGGGGACTATCGCCGCCAGAGAAGACAAGTTATATAGCAGGCGAGGAAAGGACAAGGAGGAGGCCTATGAGCAGGCCAGGCTGGGCCCTCTGCACAGAGGCTCGATTCTGTGATGAGATGAGAGTTCACGTATTTGCCTCTCATCGCTAGTCTATGAATAAGGTAACCGTGTAATTTATCATCCGAAGTGCAGAACTTTGGGGTTCAAAGAGAGTGCTCTTATACCAGGACAAAAGGCATAAATAGGGAATGTCCCAGGCCACACCACATAGACATAGGGTCTCTCTAGGCACGAGTTCCTCAGGGCCGGAAGCACGTCTCATTCTGCTCTGTATTCTCAAGACCAGGGAGGCTCTCAGTAAACACTGGCTAAACAACTGATGTGACTACTTTCTCCAGTAAATCAAATTTACCAAAAGCAATCTGTGTAGTACTCCTACCAGGACTGCCTTGTTGCACAAGTCCAGGAGGTACTGTCACAGCCCCATGCAGCAGCTGTGTTAACATAAAAGAGCACTTTTTTAAAGAAATTTGTTTTTAAACCCTCTCTAAATGAGCTTTGAAATTAACTTCCTCCACAACCACAGCCAACCAAAACTCTGCCCTGAAGCCACTTTCCCACTGAACTTGCTGTGACCTTCCATGTTCATCCCTCCCTTGGCAGGGGAAGACTGTCAGAGCCCTGAGAGCTGCAGAGACAGCTGATGCCCCATGCTGTGAGCCCAGAGCCTTTTTTCACTAGGCTGCTCCAATTTTGGCATTATCTGACTTTGCAACTCAAATCAAAGATCATCAGGCATGACCAGCAGATCTGCATGCTCAAGTCTAGATGCTGACAGCAATACTGAGAGTCAGCACACACATTAAGAGCAGAAAGATCCTAAAGCTTGTTCTAAGTCCTTTCCCTGTTTGCATCAGTTTGCTGTAATTATCCACAGGTAAGGCACTAAACAAGGGCCCTAGGATCTGTCTCTTTTCTGAGGAGAAAACACCCAAAAAGCACAAGTGAACTTTTTTGCAAGGGTGTTTGAGGGAAGTCCAGAAACAA
This sequence comes from Callimico goeldii, assembly GCA_963573925.1. Classification (NCBI taxonomy): domain Eukaryota; kingdom Metazoa; phylum Chordata; class Mammalia; order Primates; family Cebidae; genus Callimico; species Callimico goeldii. The sequence goes on from CAUYOR010031523.1 coordinate 6,032, forward strand.
GCACACAGCAGGAGCTAGCATTGGGCTCTCAGACTGACAGCTGTGAGTCCTATTAATGGACCTCCAGCACCCTTCTTACATTTCACTGTTTTAATCCAAGCTACCAAACAATTCTAATGAGACCAGCCCATAAACTATTCAGGTGCCTCTGAAGCAAGCATCTGAAAGTCCTCCCACAAGAGGGCGTAGAATGTGGGTAAAAAAGAGAAATGTGGAGGAAAGCAGTGGGACCACCAGGCAGACCTCAAAGTGTCTTGCATTTTTTGGATCCCATTATCAGATCACATACTAGATGTGTAATGTGAATTCCCATGTTTATAAATCCTGGAATTACTTTACAAACTATATTGCTCTGTAATGTGTTCTGTGTTGCACTATACGTTGTGTTAAAAATAATAGCTTGTAAAACATAAGCAGTTAGTGGAAACAACCTGGTTCTCTCTGTTTTTGCTGAAAGGCTGGGCTTTCAAGTAGAACTATGGCGGAGAACTAAAGAAATATTGTTTATAGGCATAATGCACAAGATGTCTGCAAACAGGCCTTCCTTAGGTGAGGGAGATTCAAAGTTCCAACACAGTTAAGCATTGTAGAGAAATTAAAAGCATTTTATTGAGGATTTACTGTGTGTGAAGCACAAGCTCATGTCTTAAATTACTTTCAGATGCCACTAGTAATTCTGATAACTACCTACCAATGCCAAATGCTCAAACTAGTACCCAACTAGTTCCCCTAACATTCCAGTAATCCACCCTCAATCTCATTACCCCTTACCCACTGAACTATTTTCTAGGAACCTTTTACTCATCCTCAAGTTGGCTGAGACACCACCATAATTTTTCTACTTTCCAAGATGTAACTTCGTGTACACCCTAGGAGCCTGCTCAAAAACCTTCAATGAACACTCAGAGTATGCTTAAAAAACAGCTTAACCGCCTTGGTGTGGCTTCATGCCCTCTGAGGTTGGGCACCAATCTCTTTCTAGGAAGCAGAGTTCAGGGGAAGAGTTTGGGTTCTGAACCCAGATAGCCCCATTTCAGATGCCAGGTCTACCATTTATCTTCACCTATTAAAGGATAATTACGACAGCAACTAATAACATGGTCATGTGGATGAAGGGAAACAATTTGCCTAAAAGAACTCAGCAGAGGCCTGGTATGCAGAACTATTCCATAAACCTTAGCTATTTTCATTATCCTCAGCTTCCACTCACTGAACAGATATCTGAGCACTGCTGTGGGCCAGGCACTGTCCTGTCCTTATGCTCAGCTTACAGACTGAACAAAACAAAGCCCTTGCCCTCCGGAAGCCACCCAAGAATGGCGGGAGGGAGAGGACTCAGGCCTTCCCTACACATGATCCATAGGCCAAAGTGGAACTTCCCTAGCCTGCTCCAGCATTGCTCAGCACTATTTCCACCTGGAATGTTTACTTTTACATGTCCAAATCCTGCCTATCTTGTAAGATCCAGCTCCAGGTGCTGGATTTCCAGAAGGGTTTGCTAGTTACCTCCACAGAAGAACAGCCTGGACTCAGCACTCTGCAACTCTTGTAACTGGTTGGCTGTAACATACAACACAAGGTCCTCCCACGCAAACTACATCTCCTCTGCTACAATCACTAGTTTAAAGGCAGGGAATATAACTTTTCTCTCTTTAACTCCCTGGCACATCTTATCTTCACACACACACACACACACACACACAGTCTTCACTAAAGAGTGAGTGTGTGTGTGTGTGTGTGTGTGTGTGTGTGTGTGTGTGTGTGTGTGAGAAATGGGCAAATAAATCCTAATTAGCCTCTCATTATGCTATGAATAAACCACAAAACCTTAAGAGAAATCTAGACTACAAAGAGGTGTTAGGAAAGAAAAGAAATACCTTTGGAGAACCAAGTAATACACTATCAGAGTTTAGTGACTTATCTTGGCGAAGAAGTTGTAAAGTCTCTTTCTTTATGTGACTACTTCTGTCTTCCTAGATGGGGTTGGGAGGCTGGTAAAGTTTTGGTGGACTGGCAAACTTCTAAGATTTGCATGCTTTTACCCCCATGAATCAAAAACAGAGAAAGATCAAGGCTTTATACACTTTCAGGATGTCATCAGAGTATACAGTTTCTAATATGCATTGAACAGCGCCAGTACAGAACAGAGGGAGGATTCATCCACTTGTCTAGAGGGCTACAGACAGATGTGTACTGTGCTCTCAGATTCAGGGCTGAATCAGTAATGAACAGGAATGGCTAATGATGCCCAGTCAGAATTGGTTCAGTATGATTCAGAGTTCAGAGACAGCACATCACTGTTAAGCAGGGTCAAAGAGGCCTAGCTTCCATCCCTCCTGGAACCCTGGGGGGGCAACTGTAACCAATGGACCAGAGAGGAATGGTCAGTGGCCTTCAGAGCCCCCTGGTCCCCACACTGGGGTAGTCTAATCAGATAACAACCCTCAGAAAACTCAGCCTTTGAATTCAAATAAGAAACATGTTGTATTCTAGAAAAGCAAAAGAAAAAATGAAATAGACATTTCTTTAATAACCAAAACCCAACTTTAGTGAAGACTGTCCAGCACTAAGCAAGTAACAGGCTCATAACTGAAAAACAGGATGAGTCTATCCAGAGAAAGGTTTTTCCATATGACTGACGACTGATTCTGAATGTCTGAAGTTTCTATTTAGTTAACGGAAATCTCCTAAAATGTACTGGGCATGTCTATTAGAGAGAATATTCTAGAGTTTGGCTTTTCTCGAAGACACCACTACAAATATAACTGTTGTGCTAAGCTCAAGTCCACGAGTTGCTTTCCAGGGTCCTATAAAATACAGCAAATCAGAGGAGACCTCTGTCATGTACAGGTTCTTGCTCTTCCCAGACCTTCACTTGCTGCTGAGACACTGGAGGAGACAAACTTCTCCACAAGTTTTAGTTTGGGAGGTGGGAGGAATAGTTTGGAGGAATAGAATTGGTAGGGTAGCCTCTGGCTGTCCTGAGCTGGTGTCATATATCCTTTAAGCCACGGGAATCTAAAAGGTTGCTCTCAGGAAAGCCATGTGCCTTCCGGAGATATAACTGTTCAATCCCTCATTATGTTCATTTATCAATAAATATTTACTGAGTGGCCACCATGTCCCAAGTACTGTTTTAGGCAATAGAGACTCTAATGACTTTGCATGTCTTGCTTAACTGTTATCAGACCTCTAGCATCTGAGGTCTCTGCCTCAAGAATCTTACATTCAAGTAGAAGGAATTTCAGATAATGGCAAAGTAATTGGCTGAGGGTAGAGACTCTTTTAGGTAGGGAGGTCAGAGAAGGTTTCTAAACAGTGAGTTTAAGCTAAGACCCAAATGATAGAATGTAGCTCCTAACACAGAGACTGGGGAAAAGCCAACTAGCCATTAGAAAGCCCTCTAAAGCACATTCTAAAGACAGAAAGACAAGGGTAGCTAGAGAACAGTAAAAGACCAGGAGGAATGAGAACAAGGTGAGACAGCTAGGGCTAGGCCTTGGTACAGGTCATTTACCCTTGTAAGGTAAATGTTTCCATTTTATTTTAAGTATAATGGGAAGACACTGGAGAGAGTCAGGCTGACAAGCGATAGAACCCAATTTATGATGTTAAAAGATTTCCTGGGCCCGACGTTGTGGCTCACACCTGTAATCCCAGAACTTTGGAAGGCCAAGGAGGGCAGATCACCTGAGGTCAGGAGTCTGAGACCAGCCTGATCAACATGATGAAACCTTGTCTCTACTAAAAATACAAAAAATTAGCCAGGTGTGGTGGCACATGCCTGTAGTCCCAGCTACTCAGGAGGCTGAGGCAGGAGAATTGCTTGAACTTGGGAGGCGGAGGTTGCAGTGAGCTGAGATCGCTCCACTGCACTCCAGCCGAAGCAACAGAGTGAGATTCTGTCTCAAAAAAAAAAAAAATTACCTGATATACTGTGTGCACTGGAGGCTTCACCATGGCCAACGCTGTTTGTAAACTGTGCTGATGTGACAATAGCATACAGTGGTTAAGAGTGCAAACTCTGGACCTAGATTCTGCTACTTACTACCTGTGTAACTTTCAGTCAATTAATTTCCCTATGTGCCTCAGTTTCTGCATCTGTGAAAGGAAGATATTTGCTATTTTAGTTTCCATTTTAAGAGCAAAAGTAAAAGGGGGCATCTAAGGGTCTAAATATCAGTAATATGACACACTTCTTTCCAAGAGGCCTCTAGCATATCTGTTCTCTCCTCTCTCCCTCCTTCTCTCCCTCCCCACCCAACCTCCAAAGGAACCAGACAGGTGGCACAATCTTGTTAACAAAGTAAAAAGTGCCCCCTCCTTTTTATTGCTGGAGACTATCTCTACGGTGAGAGGAAAAAGTATGCCCAATATGTGAACTAGGATTTAGTGCACCACTCAGTAGGACACTGTTTCTTAAAGATAAAGCCAGTCTTCTCTTGTATAAAAAGCTTATCCTTCTCAAAGTGAAAAATATCTCTGTGACTAAAGTCATTCATGCTGAGCATTTGAGCAACATAGTAGACTCCCACATGACTGATTGTTCATTTTCTAACAGCTGCAGACAGACTCTAGTGAACTCTTAATGATCCATGGGGCTTTCAGCCTGCTATGCATCCTCTATTACAGCAAGCATATAGTTTTCAATATCAGGAAGCCTGGCTTCTCCCTTCAAAAGGCACGAGGGGGTGAGTGTATCAATATTCCTTATATGATGTAAAAACTAGACTTTCTTTCTTTTTTTTTTTTAATTGAGACAGGGTTTCACCATGTTAGTCAGGCTGGTCTTGAACTCCTGACTCAGGTGATCCACCCATCTCGGCCTCCCAAAGTGCTGGGATTACAAGCATGAGCCACCATGCCCAGCCAAAGAAAACTAGAATTTCTATGTCTAGATTTCCTTCACTGAGACCCTGTATGTTATAATATCATGATTTTTCTATTTTGATTTTTCTGAGAACAAATCACAATTAAATTCAAGTTCTTCGATTACTAACAAAGGTTAGGATGGATGCCAAGGTTTTCATCCAACTAAAACTCATTTTCTGAATTTATTGGATAGGAAGGAAACAAGGAATATTCCTGGCTGATTCCCAGGTGTCCCCTTCCACTGGCTTACCCCTCCCCACTTCATTCTCATGAGAAATTAAAAGTCACCCATGGGATCTGGATGCCCAATAGAATCTTCCTGCCTTACAGAACCATGGTTACAAATTCATCCCTCTCATAAAACTATACTGAATTAGGATACAACTATAAGAAATGGTCACAGGGATTTTTGTTTTTTTAATGACAAGGCACATTAAGTAAAAAACACAAAGAAAAGGCTACCTCAAAAACGAGCAAGCAGGAGACATTACACAGCTTAATATAATCAAATGCATTTAGTTAGTGTTTGGGTTTTTTTGTTTGTTTTGTTTTTTGAGACAGAGTCTAGCTCTGTTGCCCACACTGGAGTACAGTGGCACAATCTCAGCTCACCACAACCTCCGCCTCCCAGATTCAACTGATTCTCCTACCTCAGCCTCCCAAGTAGCTGGGACTACAGGTGCGCACCACCATGCCAGGTTAATTTTTTTTTCCTTTCTTTGTATTTTTAGTAGAGATGGGGTTTCACTACGTTGGCCAGGCTGGTCTCAAACTCCTGACCTCATGATCTGCCCACCTCAGCCTCCCAATGTTTTTTGTTTTTCTTTTGAGAAGGGGTCTCACTCTGTCACCCAGGCTGGAATACAGTAGCGTGATCCTGGCTCACCACAATCTCCACGTCCTGGGCTCAAGCAATCCTCCCACCTCAGCCTCCCAAGTAGCTGGGGTTACAGGCATACGCTGCCACGACCGGCTAATTTTTTTTTTGTAAAGATGGGCTTTCACCATGTTGCCCAAGCTAATATAATTCAATTTAATAAGCATTTACTAAATGCTGGGTACGGCTGTAAAAGCAACGGGTTCAGACACACACACAAAAATCAAACTATGGCTCTCTTCTGCAAAAATATCAGTATTATAGTTGATATCAATAGTATATTGAAACAAGTATGCAAACGGCAACAACGTAAAGCAAAACAAGGTCTGTCAAAGTGGAGCATGGGCTCAGTGGTGGGGAACAAGCCATCTGAACTGGGAAAAACTAGCACAGGCTTCACAGGAGCCATAGCGTTTAAGCTGAATCTCCAATCATAAACAGAAGTTTGACAAGGACAACAAAAGGCAATCCATACCGAGGAAAGTAGACTGAGGTGGTGGGAGGATGCACCAAATCGGTATGACTACTTATGGAGGGAGTGTGGTAGAAGAAAAGCCAACCATGGCATATTTGGGACAAAAATATCAGAAGGTACTGAGTATCGTGCTCAGGGGTTCAGGCTTTCTTCTTTAGGTGGCAGAGAACTCAAGGCTTCGGAGCAGAGATGGATGAACAAATCTGTGTTTTAGAAAGCTCACCTGTAATAGATGTAGTTCTGAATACCAAAAAAAAAAAAAAGAGAGAGAGAGAAAGGGAGCCACTTGGCCTAGGGAGAGAAAATAGTTGGAAAGCAGCTTCAACAGGCTATGGAAGAGAGAAATGGCATCTGATTCCTATTGCAGAGGCAGGCTTAGAAGAAAAAAAGGCAGAGGTCTGATTGGTAAATGCTTCAGATAAAATAATAGATGACATTTTCTTCATGCTTTTCTGCCATTTTCAAATAGGTACACATTCTTAAAGGTGAGGGGGAGCAAACAATTATTTCAGAGAAAAAAAACTACTAAAATGTATTGACAATTGGATTGTGTGTGCTGGAAAAGAGGAACATTTGAGACATAAAGAGTTAAATGTGGCCAGGCGTGGTGGCTCACACCTAGAATCCCAGCACTTTGGGAGGCCAGAGGGGGGCAGATCACAAGGTCAGGAGTTCCAGACCAGCCTGGCTAATATGGTGAAACCCCGTCTAAGAATACAAAACTTAGCTGGGCGTGGTGGCGCGCCTCTGTAATCCCAGCCTATAATTCAAGCTACTCAGGAGGCTGAGGCAGAAGAATCATTCGAACCTGGGAGGCAGAAGTTGCAGTGAGCCGAGATCGTGCCACTACACTCTAGCCTCGGCGATACAGCGAGATTCAGTCTCAAAAAAACAAAACAAAAATTAGCCGGGCGCGGTGGCGCACACTTGTAGTCCCGGCTACTCCGGAGGCTGAGAGGCAGGAGAATCACTTAAACCCGGGAGGCAGAGGTTGCAGCGAGCCGAGATCGCGCCACTGCACTCCAGCCTGGGCCACAGAGTGAGACTCCGTCTCAAAAAAAAAAAAAAAAAAAAAAGTTAGGGCCAGCACAGTGGCTCACGCTGTAATCCCAGCACTTTGGGAGGCTGAGATGGGTAGATCACTTGAGCTCAGAAGTTTGAGATTAGTCTTGGCAACATGGTAAAACCCCACTTCTACCAAAAAAATATATATAATAAAATATATTTTTTAAGTTATAAATTAACTTAAAAAAAATTCCACTGATGGTGACTGGTCATGCCTCAAACCTAAACAAGAACGAAGGAGGAAAGGAAGCATATTTCATCCATCATCATCTTCTGGCCAATGAGAAAAGGGAAAGAGTATTAAATTTAGTTCAGGTCCCACTTACCCAGAGCCAGACTAAAATTACTCTGCAGTGCTCATGTAAACACAGTTTTCTTTCTTTTTTTTTTTTTGTTGAGACAGAGTCTTGCTCTGTCACCCAGGCTGCAATGCAGTGATGTGATCTCAGCTCACTGCAACCTCCACTTCCCTGGTTCAAGCACTTCTCCTGCCTCAGCCTCCCCAGTAGCTGGGATTACAGGCGTGCACCACCACGGCCTGCTAAGTTTTGTATTTTTAGGAGAGACGGGGTTTTGCCATGTTGCCCAGATTGATCTTGAACTCCTGACCTCAGGTGATTTCCCCGCCTTGGCCTCACAAAGTGCTGGGATTACAGGCTGTGAGCCACTGCGTCCAGCATAAGCAAAATAAATATAAACAAAGAAATGTGTAAACAATGTGACAACAGGATATGGTTAAGAAACCATTTTCAAGTTTAAAGGCCTTTCTTAAAGTGTCCTTAGCATGCCAAGAATGTATATGCCATTAAGTTAGTTCTCTAAGTTTTTAAGACATCTGTTAGATAACGTTATTGCACTATTTGGCCCAAAAGTATCACGGTCTGTATTACCACATTCACTACAGTTAAATCATATTTCTCCATAGTCTAAGTTAATTCTCTCATATTAAGTGATATTTGTTCCTATTACCCTGTCACTTCAAATCTGAAATGCTGAATTAGGAGACTTTTCAGTTCAAAAGCCAATGGGAAATTGCCTTTTGTCCAATTTAAGTACAAATAAAACTAAATAAATACATGTGAGTAAAATTATTAGGTTTGTACCAGTGTCACTATCCTTGTGATTTGATACCATAGTTTGGTCAAATGTTACCATTTTGGGAAACTGGGCATTTATAAAAAGAATCTCTCTATATTTTTCCTTATAACTGCATGTGAATCTATAATTACTTCAATTTTAAAAGGGAGAGGGTAGCCAAAAAAAAAAAAAAAAAGCCAATGGACAACTCTGTCCTGTGAAACCCTACTTGCTCTGACCACACAGAGACCAGCAACAAAAAGGGAAGCTTTGCAGAGACTAGAGTGTTGATTATCAGGGTGTCTGGGGCACTTAGCTAGGGCAATACAAAATTAACTTTAAGGGATCTGTTGCACAACATGGTGACTATAGCTATTAATAATGTACTATAGTCTTAAAAATCGCTGATGGCCAGGAGTGGTGGCTCAAGTCTGTCATCCTAGCACTTTGGGGTTAGGCCAAGGTGGGTGGATCACCTGAGGTCTGGAGTTCGAGACAAGCCTGGCCAACATGGTGAAACCCTGTCTCCACTAAATACACAAAAATTAGCCGGGTGTGGTGGTGCATGCCTGTGATCTCAGCTACTTGGGAGGCTGAGGTGGAAGAATCACTTGAGTCAGAGAGGTGGAGGTTGCAGTGAGCCAAGATTGTGCCACTGCACTCCAGCCTGGGTAACAGACAGAGATTCCATCTCAAAAAAAAAATCACTGAGAGATTTTAAATGTTCTCACCACAAAAAAAATGTGAGGTAATGCATATACTAATTAGCTCGATTTAGCCATTCTACAAAGTATACATATTTAAAATCATGTTGTACATAATATATACAATTTTGTTCAATTAAAAATACTTTTTTTTTTTTGGAGATGTGTCTCCCTCTGTCATCCAGGCTGGTGTGCAGCGGCACAATCTTGGCTCACTGCAACCTCCACCTTCCTAGTTCAAGTGATCCTCCCGTCTCAGCCTCCCAAGTAGCTAGGAATACAGATGTGTGCCACCAAACCCAGTTAATTTTTGTATTTTTAGCAGAGACAGCATTTCATTGTGTTGGCCAGGCCAGTCTCAAACTCCCAATCCCAGGTGATCTGCCCACCTTGGTCTCCCAGAGTGCTGGGATTACAGGGATGAGCCACCACACCCAGCTGCATTAATTTTTTAATAAAAAAACTTTTTTTTTAATGGAGGCTTTAGAGCTCACTGCTTACAGGTAAAAGCATAAAAATGTATCAGACTCTGAATCTCATAGACTACAAGGTAAAAGGGAGAAAGTAAGAAGATTCATGAATAATAAGCTTTACACAGTCCTGTAAAGAGGTAAGGCAGGTAGTATTATTGCTCTGCATTGTACAAACCAGGAAGCAAAAGTTCAGTGAGGTAAAGTGGTCTCTCCAAGTCCAGGCACTAGAGTAAAGCAAGTGTTCACAACTCAATATAAAAACACAAAAAGGAAATGTAATTTCCTATCAGGAGAGGAGTGGGTGAGGAGAGGCAGAAAGGAGGAGGATGGATAAATACACCTAAGCTAACATCACTTAAGTAGCATAATCTCCAAAGCATCAGTGTAAATATCAAGGCTCATGACCTGCTACAAGGCTTTATATTATGTGCTATAGAGAAGGGGACACAGTTAAATGTGTCCCTACCCAATGCCAGAGGGTACAGATTCTCGCCCTCAACTAAAAATGACTGATGCTGCTAAGGGCATGACACAGGCCAAAGCAAACCTTTGAATCCCTGATGGATAGGCCTCTATGATGGCAAGGTATTACACAACCTGGCCTGCAATTATTATTCTTATTTGACCATCAAAAAGTCTTATGGAATACCATGAACAGGAAAGGTTAGGGGACTTTTCATTTATTAGACAAATTTTACTGAGTAACAACTATGTGCCCAGGCACTAAGCAAGGTATTACAGGTAAAATTACTATTTTTTAAAAAAGGGGGGTTGGGGGGTAGATATGGGGTGAGAGGTACAGTCATTAATCAAATTATCACAACATAAATGAAGCCATGGTAAATCTTACTAGGCAAAGCTTTGAAGGCATACAAAAGGGATGCAGGTATGCCCAGCAGGAACACATCTAGGTTACCGGACTTCAAAAACAAAACATAGTCCCTGCCCTCTGGAAGCTCATAATCTAATGAGGAGGACTTGTACAAATAGATTGCTTCAATATAGTCCAACACCAGGTAAAAGTGCTTCCTTATGTTCAAGTATGGTAAGATGTTCCAGGCTTATCTACCTTGGACACTTACTGCTTAGATTTGAAACCAGCCATTTCTCCAAAGTGCCCCAATTCCTTTCACTGGGAATTGGCCCTTTCCAATTAGGTCTGTGCCCTGTGACATGGCTTGAAAGGGCTCCTACTGGCTAAAATGAGACCTCAGGAAGATGCTCAAATGGAATGGAACACCGTTTAAAGTGTGTTTAAATTCATGAGTTATATTAATACTAAAAAGACCCTCTGTGGTCATATTTGGAGACTGGTAGACACTAGCTCATGTTCTGAAAATCTAAGGAAAGAAAAAGCAGTCAAACTGTCTTTCCTATAGAGAATGTATTTCAGAAAAATCAACTAGTTGAAGACCAAAGTTCTTCACAGAAGAATCACAGCTAATAAATAATAGAACTAAAGGAAATGACAGAATTAGAAAATGTCCTATTTTTGTGGCAATTGAGGATAACGGAACACAGACTAATAGGTGACATTAAGAAACTGGCAGTAATTTTGCTAGGCATGATAATGGTACTATAGTTATTTTTTAAGACCTTATTACAGATACATATTAAAATATTTATAGGTAAAATAATAGGACACATGGAATGTGTTTTAAAATTCTCCAGGAGACTGGGGGGCAGTGGAGGGAAGACAGAGGAAACAAAAACAGCAGAACACTAAGAGTTGTTGAAGCTGGATGACAAACATGGAGATTCATCATTTCATTGTCTTTAATGTATGTTTGGAAGAAAAAAAAATCCATGACAAAAGGTTAAGAAAAAAGATCCACCTTTATGCATAAGATAATCATTACAATGCATACTTCAAATGGCAAAATGACCTAAATCTCTATCAATAGGAGACAAATTAAGTAGATCATAACATATAAAAAGGAATCCTATGAGGCCATAAAAATGACCATATTTCAAAGTCATTTAGGCTGTAGTGAGGCATGATTGCACCATTGCTCTCTGGCCTGGACAACACAGTGAGAGCCTATCTTAAAAAAAAAAAAAAAAGCACTCTTCTTTTTGCTTTTTTACATTCCAAAAGCAAAATAAAGCAATTGCTTCTTAAAAACACAAACATTGGGAAATGACAGTAAGAGGAATTAAACACACACACACACACACACACACACACACACACACACACACACTTCACTCTGTAAGTCTAAAACTCATACACTTCCCCCTTTTCCTCCATAAATATCATAAAATTCATCCTGTTAAAGTGTACAATTTAGTACATTTGTTTCATTTTAAAGTCTAAGATACAATTCAGTCTTTTTTAATATAGCACCATAATGTATCTTCTGAAGAGACCTTTGAAAATACAGTATTATTCATGTCCTTAGACCGTCACTTCATTACATTTTAGAAGCAAGCCTAGTCATTTAATCATATAATTTTTTACTCTCATGTCAAATGCCTGTGAAAAATCAGCATTCTCTCAGAACCAGGCTTCTCTGTAATTTACTATGAAGAAGACAGAGGGGTTTGGGGGGACTTGAAGAAGCTTTCTCACATGTATTGGATTCCTTCACATATGGAATCCCTTCTCCTCTTCTAGCTTATTTTTTAAAGATTGGTGTTTCATACCATAAAATTTATCCTTTTAAAGTGTACAACTCAGTAATCTATAGTATATGCACAGGATGTGCAGCCATCACCGCTATCGAATTCTAAAATATCTTCATCACCTTAAAAGAAACTGTTATCCTTGAGCAGCTGCTCCCGATCCCTCCTCCCCTCAGTCCCTGGCAACCACTAATGCAATTATCATCCTCACTAAGCCTATTTTGTTGGTGAAGGGGAGAAGAAGATGCAAGACATTCATTCTTGAATCATAGGATCTCCATTCTATGAGGTTTGTAATATACAAAGAACATACTTCAACTCCACATGTACCATTATGCATTGAGGAAGATAAGCATCATCCTCTTGAATTAATCCTTCTACTATAGAGCAGAAATCAAACCAAACTGCCAGATTTGGCTTACTCTGACTGCATTGCTAATAAACTCTGAACATTTGGCATGGCATATTTCATAATCTTCTATCTCAACAGTCTGAAGCAAAAATAACAAAAAAAAGAAAATCTACAGCAATTACCACGAAAAAATAAACTAACTTTAAAAAGTAGTAAATGAAGTCATTAAAACAAGCTAAATTCATACCAATGTTTGCTCATTTTGCTGGCAAAACTCATCAAAACAGTTCAAGTATTAAATGTAGTAAAAGATTTTCTACAGATTTTTTGTTTTTATCTTTTTGGAGCAATCAGATTAAAATTTAAGGGAAAAAAGTGGGACTGACGTAGTGGAATATGCTTTAGTGGATGCCTGATCCTAACTGTAATATTGCTTGGGTATTGCCTATATATTAAAGATGATAAGTTACTTTGTTGTGAGCAGAATTCCAAGAGAATAATTAAGAAATCACTGTGAGGCGTGGACTCAAGGAGAGGAGCATCACACACTGGGGGCAGTGGGGCGTGGGGCTAGGGGAGGGACAGTGTGAGGTGGGGAGGGTGGGGAGGGATAACATGGGGAGAAATGCTGGATATAGATGAAGGAGAAATAGAGGCAGCAAACCTCCTGGTTATGTATGCACCTATGCAAAACCCTGCATGAGCTTCACGTGTACCCCAGAACCTAAAGTAAAATAAAAATAAATAAATAAATAAATAAAAAGAGCAAAAAAAAAGAGAAATCACTGTGAGGTACCAGTGATCTTCCTTAATTTTGGAAATGCAACTTTATACCTAACAAAGGCATTACTTTTTGCAACAAATCTTTTATTTCTTCATGTAGCAGACAATCATAATATATCATGATCATATCCTGACAAATATCTTCTCAAAAGCAGTTATGGAAGAAAATTTTTAAATTTCTCTTTATAAAATAATATCTGCCTATTGCAAGTGATTTTAAAAGTGCAAGACAGAAATTTAACCTATCTATAATTTCATCAATTAGATAAACACCATTATCATTTTCACATATTTCTTTACAGATCATTTTTCTACACATTTGTACAAAGTTGAGACCTTGCTGTATTTAAATTTTGCACTTATCTTTTTCATTTTACCTTATTCCATTCACATGTCCCCCACATCACTGAAAACTCTTTATAAACTACACTTGCTACAGAGTGCACCATCACCTGGATAAACATGTAAATACTTAACACACATTTATCTTATATTCTCCTAGTGCTGAGTATTTAAGATTTCCCAGTTTGAAAGCCAACATTTCTTATTTCAAGTGATTTCTTAAATCATCATGCACATATTTTTTTCTTGGACACACAACACATGCACAAAGGCCGTATCATTTGGTTCCAAAGGACTTGAATATTTGCAAGCCATTGTGATGCGGGGTAACTGCCGAAAGCTACATTCCTGTCTGAGAAAAAATATCGTCCATATCATTAGGACTTTGGAATGAACAATGACCCATACATTCTTTAAACCACTAAGAAATTAAAGGCCACGCCCTCAATCAGTCAAAAAGCATTCTCTCCTATCTTAAACATGCAATCAGACCCCTCTCCTGACCTGTAATATCAAAAACGTGAGGAAGGAAGATTCATTTTGTTTACCTGTGTGTCATTTTGGTAATGGCTATCTATATAGCTGACCTTGAATTTCTAATTTAGATGCTATTTACAGGCAGACCAGTATTTCGCAAAGGTCACTCTGCAAAGGATTCCAGGAACTATTATACAGTACTCTAGAATCCTTTCTCTGCCTCCCAAAAGGCCTTTTGTTCTTAAGTAAGACATAAACAAGGCCAGGAATGGTGGCTCAAGCCTATAATTCCAACACTTTGGATGGTCAAGACAGGAGGATTGCTTGAGCCCAGGAGTTTGAGACCAGCCTGGGCAACATGGTGAGATCCCACGTCTACAAAAAATTGAAAACTTAGCTGATCAGGGAGGTGCATGCCTATAGTCCCAGCTACTTAAAAGGTTGAGGTAGGAAGATAGCTTGAGCCTGGGAGGCAGAGGTTGCAGTGAGCCATCATACCACTGTACTCCAGCCTGGACAAGAAAGTGAGACACTGTCTCAAAAAAGAAAAGGCTGGGCACAGTTGCTCACACCTGTAATCCCAGCACTTTGGGAGGCGCAGGCGGGTGGATCACTTGAGGCCAGGAGTTCTAGACCAGCCTGGCCAACATGGTAAACCCTGTCCCTACTAAAAACACAAAAATTAGCCAGGTGTGGTGGCAGGCGTCTATAAACCCAGCTACTTGGGAGGCTGTGGCAGGAGAATCATTTGAACCCAGGAGATGGAGGTGGTAGTGAGCCAAGATCACGCCACTGCACTCCAGCCTAGGTGACAGAGTGAGAATCTGTAGAAAGAAAATAAGACAGGAAGGAAGAAAGAAAAGGGGAAGGGGAGGGGAAGAGAGAAGGGAAGGGAGGAGAAAAAAGTAAGAAAGAAGAGGGAAGGAGGGAATGAAGGGAGGTAAAAGAGGGAGGGAGGGAGGAAGGGAGGACAGGACAGAAAAGGAAAAGAAAAGAGAAAGAAAGAGAGGGAGGGAGAAAGTCAAAGACAGATGAAAGAAAGATATACAGAAAGAAAGAAGAGAGGGAGGAGGGAGGGAAAGAAAGATACATGTTTTTTGAAGGAAGGAAAAAAGGAGGGAGGGATGCAGGGAGGAGTGGGTGGGAGGGAAAGAGAAGGAAGGAGAGAAAAAGAGAAAGATGGAAAGGCAGGAAGACAGGAAGTCTGGAAAGACAGAAAGAAAGATTAAAAGAAAGCAAGAGAGAACGATCCAAGATGGCCGATCGCTAACATCCCGGGATTGCAGCTCTCAGTGAAGGCACGGAGAACTAGAGCACACCACACTTTCAGACAAATTCTGGTCGCTCACGGAGCAGAAGATCTCCAGTGGAGGAATCACAC
>CAUYOR010031524.1:0-13969 GCA_963573925.1 Callimico goeldii
CCAGCTAATTTTTTTGTATTTTTAGTAGAGACGGGGTTTCACCATGTTGACCAGGATGGTCTCGATCTGTTGACCTCGTGATCCACCCACCTCGGCCTCCCAAAGTGCTGGGATTACAGGCTTGAGCCACCGCGCCTGGCCGGAGTTTATCTCTTTAAGGCTGCGTGTGTGTGCGTGTGTGTGTGTGTGTGTGTGTGTGTGTGTGTGTGTGTGTGTGTGTAAAACTCATAACTAACTATTAAATATATATCTTATATATTATATGCTATTCCCAAAATATTTTTGTTTGTATTCAGTGAAATCATTTATTAAATTCAAGTTAGTAATATTTTATCAACAATAAATCCTCGATAAATATTTGCTATTATTATCAATTTTATGGGCACGCTCTTTTAGGTAAGAAAGAATAAGACTAAGTGACAATATTTTCAAATGTATATTTTTAATAAAATTTGTGATAATTTAGCAATTGTAATGACTGATATTCTTTGATGTTATCCAAGCATACAGAAATAAGACATTCTAAAAAGAGGAAAACATGGCAAATTATATTTCCCACCTATATTTTTAAAAATAGCTTTATTGAGGTACAGTTGTACACACACACAAAAACTGAACATTCATGTATACTATTTGATGTTTTGATATATGCATACATTTATAACATCACTATCACAATCAAGGTAATAATCATATCTATCACCTCTCAGAATTGCTTTGTATCCCTCCGTTTTTGGTTTGTTTTATTTTGTTTTGTTTATGTGATGAGGACATTTAACAAGAGATCTATCCTCAGCACACTTGTAAGTGCACAATACAATGCTATCATCTATATGTAGTATGTACAGTACATACTACATGTATGGTACAGTACATCTCTAGAACTTTTGCATCTTGCCTAACTGAGACATTATACCAATTAAGCAACAATTCTGATCTATACTAAATCTTCACTTAAATAGTTATATAAATATTCTAAAGTGCATACGTTCTACAAGCAGGCGCTTTTCCAGACAACAAAAGATTCGTCAGAGGTTATTCATGCCTTTAATGTTTCAACACAAATTTATAGAGTTACTGATATGAGACAGTCAATCTTTCAGAAACTATAACACAGAAGCAAACAAAGCAGAAATGCCCTTGCTTTTATGGAACTTAATGTTCTAGTGCTGAGAATTAAGTAAATAAGATAGAAATGGATAAATGAAACATTTTCACAGTTATATATACCATAAAATACAGAAAGAAGGGAGCAACTAGAGAGGAAGAAGTGATTTATCAGTTGTCTCTGAAAAATTTCTCCAGATGGTAGAAAAGCAGCATGTAGGAGTTTGGAGGACAGGAGAAGTACGTGTTCCCCAGATACTAACAAGAATATCACCAATGCATAAATGATAGATAAAACCACTGGACTAGATAAGATCATGGAAAAAGAAGAGGCAGAGCAACGAAGTCATCATATCAACTTTTTCTTTTTTTCTGAGACGCAGTTTCTCTCTTGTTACCCAGGCTGGAGTGCAATGGCGTGATCTCAGCTCACCACAACCTCTGCCTCCTGGGTTCAGGCAATTCTCCTGCCTCAGCCTCCTGATTAGCTGGGATTACAGGCACGCACCACCATGCCCAGCTAATTTTCTGTATTTTTAGTAGAGACGGGGTTTCACCATGTTGACCAGGATGGTCTCGATCTCTTGACTTCGTGTTCCACCTGCCTCAGCCTCCCAAAGTGCTCGGATTACAGGCTTGAGCCACCGCACCCGGCCCATATCAACTTTTGAATGTAGAAGAGTAAGAACCAGAAAAGGAGATATGAGAAGGCATGGTCTGTGAGGTAGAGAAAACTATTAGTGAGAGTTCTCATAGGAGTGGCCACCGAGTTCCTGCTTCTGAGAAGTGGAGAAAGACCAAGACAGGTCATTTGTTTTTGAAATTGACATTGCAAAAGTTTGGGGGATTTTGTTACTGTTAGTTTGAATAAAGAGTTTTGAAAATAGGTGTTTTGAAAAAAGAAATGACACAAGAGCAAATCTAAACAACCATTAGGGAGTTTTACTGTGGAAAGGACAAAGAAAAAGTCATTGGCTGTGAAGGACTATAGTTTCAAGGAGGATATTTTATAAGAAGAAAACACCACATAACTATGCTAATGATTATTGATTAGACACAAAGAAGTTGATGATCGAGGAAAAAGATACTTTCAGCAGAGACTCTGAGCAACACTGAAGTATGAGATTCTGACTATGAGTGGAGAAACGGGCCTTAGTTACAACAAAACACAACAGAAAAATGAAGAAGGATTGATATACAGGTAAATGGATATGACAGTTCAGCTTCCTTCTGGGAGGTCAGGAATCATATCTGATATTGTGGTTTTTCACTCCTTCCATCATCTTAAATGAAGCAATTAAGTACAAATTATGAAAATCTTTGACATAGGGACATAGTTATACTCAGGAGTTAACTCCTGTTTAAACACAAGAGAAGTGCCAGAAAGTAACAATGAAAACCTTTACATATTTTTTATGTAAAGGAAACAATCCCTGTCTGAGTGCTTGTATTTATACTTATTTATTTATTCATTTAAAAATTTTTTTAAATAATTTAAGACATATGAGACAAGAATAAGGGGAGAGCAAATGCTGTGACAAATTGAAGTGTATGAAAAGTATCATATTACATGCTAGATATCAGGAAAATGAGAAAGCATTTTGAGGATAGTTGTCAATATCCCATTTGAGATTCTTCATTATAAATTTAAAGTTAACCAAGACTGCACAGTTACATGCTTCTTCAGTAAGATTTAGCTACTTGAAATAGATGGCTATGTATTCTGAATGAGGCTCTCAAGTTTTCCCGAGGAAGAAAAGAAACGGAAGAGAGATGCAAAGGAGTTGGGTATTTCATCAGAAAGAGAGCCTTTAAGAAATAGAAACTGAGAGGTATTTCAAACAAAGGTGACACTGACGCTAAATGGCAAAAAAGGAAACTTGAATGTAATCCAGAGTGTAATAATTACATAAACCAGTTTCCCTAAGGCTTGTATGAGACAAAAGAAAAATGATGTTTTAAGAATTGACTGCAATGGAGTTCTCTAAAGGTTGCTGCTTGGAGCAATGGGGGGTGCTCATTGTGTAAGTGGAGACTGCCTGGGGCTCAGTCTCAGTGTGAGGAACTGGCAAGGACTTGGCCCCCTACCTAGCCCCACCTTCTCCTACTTTCCCATTTCCATCAGAGATACTAATTGGTAGAATCCAACTGACAGGAAGTTAGCAAAGGCGTTTGGGAAATGAGGTTAGCAAACTCCCAGTCCCAGTACCACAGAGCAAAATAAAAAAATATGTAAAGGTTTTAATTGATACTTTCTGGCATTTCTCTTGTGTTTAAACAGGAGTTAACTCCTGAGTATAACTATGTCCCTATGTCAAAGATTTTCATAATTTGTACTTAATTGCTTCATTTAAGATGATGGAAGGAGTGAAAAACCACAATATCAGATATGATTCTTGACCTCCCAGAAGGAAGCTGAACTGTCATTCCAGAACCTTTTTCACCTTCAAATGAATCTTTCAGGGATGCATATAGCAGAGGTTCCAACATTAAAATTGTGTTGATTCAGTAGAAACTTAGGTCAATGCAAGAAGTTTTATTGCCATGACAAAAGAGGATATTTATCCTGGTAACAATTTTCACTCTTTCTCCTTCATTGTCATATTACCTGTCCTTGAAAAGTCTTCATGTTGATTCAGTGGTGATTATAATTTTGTGACAAACACAGAGTTGTCGAAAAATTTCAATGAAACAAAAATACTTTCAGAAATAGGTAAGTCTATACATACGCTTAAAGAAATTAGGTGAAGTTTAGCTCATCTATACTATATTCTCTATTGGCAGTTAAAATGATTTACTTTTTATGTAAACATGTAGTCATATATTTGGTTTAAGGACAGAATATTGCAGAAATTTATGATAGACAAGTTATATATGTAAAAATTATATTTTCCCAATAAGATGGAAAAATAAGCAATTACCAGAGAACAAATATGCATTAACCAAAATTATAAAACAATTGGACATGGATTCAAAATATCTAAGAAGAAGAGTTTTAAAGTATTTAATTTTCTGTTATTTTCTCTAACCATATAATAATTTCTCGCTCATAGGCGGGTGTTGAACAATGAGAATACATGGACACAGGGAGGGGAGCACTACACACTGGGGTCTGTTGAGGGGAATAGGAGAGGGACAGCAGGGGGTGGGGAGTTGAGGAGAGATAGCGTGGGAAGAAAGGCCAGATACAGGTGAAGGGGAGGAAGGCAGCAAATCACACTGCCACGTGTGTACCTATGCAACTATCTTGCATGTTCTTCACATGTACCCCAAAACCTAAAATGCGATTTTAAAAAAAATAAATAATACATTTCCTAAAAATAATAATAATGTTAGAATGATAAGCCCATTTGTTCCCTCAGATGACTAGATACTAAACTAGAATATGTCCTTCTGTGAGAGCTGAAAATTGTGGTAACATTATTTTCAATATTGTCACAACCTAACTTCATTCTCTTGTCTTCTCATTTTTCAGCATCATTTACTTCGGTCCTCTGAAACTTAACTAATCCAAACCCAAGTTAAGCAGCATTTTAAAAAGTTCTGAGTAGTACTCTGTCAGGACTGCCTCAACCTATTTTTCAAACCAAATACTTGTGGAATACATAGTCCTAATAATTAAACGTTGACTTGTAGTGCTTCTTATGTAAGAATGGAGTTCCGTCATTACTTTTTGTATATTGTGCTTGATACTCCATTCCAAAGAATGAGATGATTCCTTTTAATTTCCATTTGGAGGCCAGAGACCAGCAAAACTTTGGGCATTTCTACCATTTGCTTTCCCACTTACTGGACCCTCAAACTAGACAATCTTTCACGACCTGCTTTCCTATTCTACATATCTGCTAAGATAATCTTCTACTGTTTGGGGGCTTAGCATACATTGCATATCATGCCAAGTAGGCGGTATGGCTCGCTTTCCAGGTGAAAGAAACTGTCTTCTCCTCCCTGATCAATAGCAGATGTCAGGTTCTAAACCTGCTTCTCCTACTCTCAATCTCAGTTTTACCTCTTACAACATAAAAATGTTTAAATAAATAAATAAAAATAAATATAAACACTCATTGCTTGAGATATATTATAACTTGAGAACTATATGCATCTGAGAAATAAATTAATGGTTTTCTAGAGTGAAAACAATGATTAACTCATTTTAACATTACTCTAGAATTCAGAGTAGATTGCTAAAGAACGATAGATTTCTCTTGAGCAAAAATTGGGGGTCTATATTACAGTTGCAGTTATTGGATGCTGTATTGTACCTCTAAGGTTTGTCATCTTCTCATAGTGGCAGCATTGGTGAATGTGAAATCAGAATATTGAAAGTTCCTTCAATCACATGTGTAGTGGCATCAACTGGTTATTGCATATGTTATTAGCACAAGATAAAGAACACACCTTCCAGGTGGAACGGCACTGTGCCGTCTACTGTGGGTGGTTCTGGAGTAGGTCTTGCCCCCACCCCACGACTTTTCTTCATATGCATAGTCTGGTGTCAACCCTCTCTTCTGGCTACTCACCGTCATTCCCCATAAGCATCTTTTTAGTTATTATAGTTGATTTTTCCTGTGACAAAAAGCGTTTTTCTGTCCTGTGTCACCTTCTTTTTCAGTATTTTTATACTCACACTTCTGGTTACTCCCAGGGAATTAGCTCCATTGGTTTTATTAAAGCAATGTTTGAAATAGCCGCTGATTTGCTCCTGTGACAACTTGTGCATAAACCCATCACTGAATCAATCACATGACTTGAAGTTAACTATTAATATTTCACATGTTCCAAAATATGACAACTTTTGGAAGCAACAGCTAGTATTTATTATATTTTAAGTGCATTTACATTGATCTTGCCCTCTCAATTTCAGTGCATCATTTTTATTTTTAAATGGGACGTTTTTTCCTTCTTTTAACATTGTTATGATTTATGTGTGGGCAATTTACAAAGCAAAACATCAATTATTTTAACTCTGCATCCAAGAATTTTCTACCTCTAAACAATAATGATTATTAATGTTCTATTGACAGGTCAGTTTTGAAATTCATCTAATAACCTGCTTTCAATTTGGAGATCTAATACTTTATTCACATATATTATTAACATTTTGTTTGAATTTTGCTTTATTGTTAACTGTAAGAAAATAACACATATACATTGGTAAATATCTGTATCATAGATATTTTACATATTCAACCCAATCATTTGGCATATGAAACCTCCAGTTGTTTTCAATTCAAAAGGCAGAGATTCAGCAAAGTTTATTTTGCATTTTTAAAATTCTTTTCAATCCTTCTCTTTTTTAATGTCTAAATTCTCAGGGGATTAAATTCGTTAAAATGAAGCTCATTTTCAATTAGCAAGCAGAACATATGTATGCTCTTCATTAAAATCCCCAGGTATCATGAGTAGCAGTTCATTTTGGGTTTTCAGATAATTAAAGCCTCACACACATTTTCTGATACTCCATCTGGCATTAGAGTGTATTCAACTATAGACCACTTGAGTTAGTAGACTTCTGAAAAGCTTAATATCAGACATTAATATTGGGAACAACTCTACTTTGCTGTTGTTCAGAGGAGTGCATTCTTTAACCTTAAATATGCTACCAACAAGAAAAATATAAAAGATGATGAATATTAACCTAGTCTGTTAAACTTGCTAAACAAAAAATTAGAAGTGTCTTGAAAATTTCAATTTAAACATGGTTTAAATACCTGCTGAAGTGAAAACAAAGGTGCAAAATAATGTTTTCATATTTATCTCAAGAAATAATTTTTCTATTTCACTCCCCAGCTACAATGCTCTCTTCATTTACATAGCCAGTGAAATATATACATGATAAAAACAGTGATCATGTGGTACTTGATGGCTGAGAAAAGTTTAGTACATCATTAATGTCCTATTAATATTTATTGAAATATTTTGTATACTTAAACATTTTAAAGACTAAAGTAATATCATTTGTTATTTTTAATCAATTTATTTATAATTGCAAGCTATTCCCCAAAATAGGATTCTTTGATTCCTAAGCTGAGTCAGAATTTTTCTGATAAACAGATTTGTTTCTTTTTTTTTTTTTCTTTTCTTTTTTTTTTTTTTTTTGAGACAGTTTCACTCTTGTTACCCAGGCTGGAGTGCAATGACGCAATCTCGGCTCACTGCAAGCTCTGCCTCCTGGGTTCAGGCAATTCTCCTGCCTCAGCCTCCTGAGTAGCTGGGATTACAGGCACGCGCCACCATGCCCAGCTAATTTTTTGTATTTTTAGTAGAGACGGGGTTTCACCGTGTAGATCAGGATGGTCTTGATCTCTTGACCTCATGATCCACCCACCTCGGCCTCCCAAAAACATATAAATGTGTTTTATGTTTAAAAAAACACAAGAGAAGAAACATATAAATGTGAATTTCACTCAGTGAAGGTCAAATCCACACCAGTTTCTACTAGCTTTTGTTCATCTCCCAGTTGTTTGATTGTTTGCTCCCAGAGTTTACAATAGTTATTGGCAGGAAAGTGTTCAAACTTTTCGCTTTGCCATTAGTCTCTTTTTTATGATTTTCATCTGTTTTCTCCTTGTTATCTTCTGGATAATTTCATCACATTTATCTTTCCATGCATTAAGTCTTCCTCTAGCTTTGTTTTGTGACTATTTAATCCATCAATTAAGTTTTAATTTCAATAATTATGTTTTTTATTTCTAGGAATTCTATTTTTTTGAATTCAAAAAAATATTCAGCCTTTTATTTCTCTGAAGCTCTTGTTTGTTTCTTACATTTTAAATTCCTTTTGAGCTCCTAGTCATTTTGACAATGTCTATTTTTATAATCTCTCTGGGGCTTGTATTACCTACATATCCTGAAGGGTCAATCAAGTTACTTATTCAGTCAATTGACTTCTACTCTTGGTTGATGGTGTCACTGTGTGTTTGCATTTTTGACTCCATTTTGGATTTTGAATTTATCTGGAGCCGGGCTTCATCTGGAAATGATCTGTGGTCCTTGGTGAAGGGTACTGCCTTCCAAAGAGGTTTTGTGTTGAATTGCCAGATAGCGCAGTGCTGTCACTGGCCTGGGCACACTTTTCACTAGTTTCTTAGTTTCAGGATTCCTGCACCTTTGTGAACTCTTTTCCAACCACAGATGAGGCTGAAATAGCCAGTTCCCTGACGTATCCTTATGTTGATGGGTGGATTTATTTATAGTTCCTTCTTTTAATAAGGAATTAACTGTTTAAGATTCATAGCTCTACAGGAGGTGTGTGAGCCTCTCGTTGGTCCCAGATCTCAATTACCATTTCTAAACAGGCATTATTACCCAAGTCTCTTTGTCACTAAGACAAAGAGGAAATTACCTCACCCCAAGTCCAGGATAGGCATATCCAGGGCTTGGCTAAACATTTAAAATGTTGATGTTCACATCTCATCTATAATTACTAGATATGTTATTAAGGGGGGGTTCTATTATCATTTTTGCCGTGTTGTGCAATAGAAACCCTGTTTCTAAGTTTGTTTGTAAGTAGCCTAATCAAATAAGGGTTTTAAACATAGACTACATATTGGTGGTTTATAGATTTTGTCTCTTAAGCTGAAAATTTTACACAAAAATCCAGATTTCCATCTTCTCTTGAACATTTTGAATCTGGAGTGATATTAGTCCACATTCTCCCATGGTACCAGTAAGCCGGAGCTTATTAGTGGATTCCCCCTTTGAGAAGGGATAAATGCTCCAGAGCGTCCCACAGTCACCACAGCACCCTACAGACTTACAATTAATCTGCTTTACTTTCCTGGCTACTGAAAGTATTCGTTTCTAACCACTGGATTAACAGACTTGCCATGGTTGATACTGAGGGTCAACTTGATTGGATTGAAGGAAGCAAAGTATTGATCCTTGGGTGTGTCTGTGAAGATGTTGCCAAAGGAGATTAACATTTGAGTCAGTGGGCTGGGAAAGGCAGACCCACCCTTAATCTGGGTGGGCACCATCTAATCAGCTGCCAGCATGGCCAGGATATAAAACAGTCGGAAAACCTTGAAAAGGCCAGACTGGCTTAACCTCTCAACCTACATCTTTTTCCCATGCTGTATGCTTCCTGCCCTTAGAACATCAG
The DNA here is from genome assembly GCA_963573925.1 of Callimico goeldii. Lineage (NCBI taxonomy): Eukaryota > Metazoa > Chordata > Mammalia > Primates > Cebidae > Callimico > Callimico goeldii. Next base: position 9,212 of record CAUYOR010031524.1, read on the forward strand.
ACCTTGAGTTCTTCCGCTTTGGGACTTGGACTGGCTTCCTTGCTCCTCAGCTTGCAGATAGCCTATTGTGGAACCTTGTGATCATGTGAGTTTAATACTCCTTAATAAACTATAGTATATATATTATTAAGTAAACTATGTTTTATATATAATATAGTTTATTAATATTTATAAGGTATATTATAAATAATATAGTTTATTTAATTTTAAATAAAGATATAAAATATTTAATTATATAATATATAATATATATATATATATATATTTATCTCCTATTAGTTTTGTCCCTCTAGAGAACCCTAATACAAGACTCTATCAGATTTTTATGCATGGTATCACATGAAGAATTTATTCTTTTGGGAACTGTTTTGGTTCATTCCCACAATCCATTCTTTAAAGTAATATCTTTCTCTCATCATCTAACAGGATTAGATGTCCTTAAGAAGCAATGTGATGTCACAAAGTTCTAGCTAAGGAAAGAGCTTTAGTTTATGTCAATTTCATCTTTCCACAGACCTGCCCTCACCCTTCTAATCTTTTTCCTCCCCTATATTAAGAAATATCTACTTTCTTTCATTAGAAGGGCATGATGAAGTAAGCAGAACACTGCAGTAGGTGTCAGTATGCATGCCATTTCCAGACCTATCTCTTACCAGCTGGATGCTTCACTCTTAGGAAGATAAAGCGACAAACCTGGATTAGTCTGTTTTTACACTGCTATAAAGGACTACCTGAGACTGGGTAATTTATCAAGAAAAGAGATTTGATTCATTCATAGTTCCGCAGGCTTAGCAGGAAGCATGACTTGGGGGTCTCAGGAAACTTATTATACAATCATAGTGAAAGGCAAAGGAGAAGCAAGGCATATCTTCTCATGGTGGCAGGGGAGAGAGAGAGTGAAGGGGGAACCGCTGCACAGTTTTAACCATCATGTCTCGTGAGAACTCACTCAGTATCACAAGGACAGCACAGGGCAAACCACCCCCATGATCCAGTCATCTCCCACCAGCTCCCTTACCCGACATGTGGGGATTACAACTCGAGATGAGTTTTTGGTGGGGACACAGAGCCAAACCAGATTAAAACCCAGACTGTCAATCTCCATCTCCAACTTCCTCCATCTGCTGCTGCTTCCTCCTTCTTCTTTCCATCTGATAGCTTTGAGAAATCAGGTGGGTGCTCTTCTATTCATCTAATGAGCTATTGGGAACTCCTGTATTTGGGTAACTTAAAAAATCAGACAAATGAACCACATAGCAGTTGTCTTTTGTGAAGAATAATTTTAGGGGTCAAAAAACAAAAGCAAAGATACTCTTCGTATCAGAGAACAGCATTATTATCTCCTCATATAGTGCCATCCCTTTTTAACTGTTAAGGTCAAATTTCCTAGTTTTCCTAATGTTATCTACTAATTCCCTTTAAACCAAACCCTGTGTGGGCAAAATAAAACATGTCCATGAACTAAATTTGGATAAAACTGATTTGGCCTATGAGCCGTGCCTTTAAAGAAAGAAATTTTAAATAATGGAAAATATTGCTTTTGATTTATGTGTTTAATAAGTTAGCTATATTACGCTTCAAAATATAGCACTTAATTTTATATCTTTTTGCATTCTGGAATGATTTCATATAAAAGCCTCTAGCCTCTTGTGAGTCCCAATAGGCGGTCAAACTATTGACACATTTGTATTTTCTCATGAAGGCCTGCTAGGGTATGAGATAAAGAACAGATGCTTAGTCCAGCTAACATGTTCATGGGACTGTAGATTTAGAAAGTACCTCAAGGGCTTCTAGTCCAAAGATGGCAAAAACACAGCACGTTGTACAGCCAGCATGACAGATATCACCTGGCACAGAAGCAAAAATCCCCACCCTTAGAGCTTGCATTACCTTGAATTAAGATTTGGAATCTCCCTAAGTCCTATTTTTGAAGAAAAGTATTTCTAGGCCTGGTGCAATGTTTCAGACCTGGAATCCCAGTGCTTTGGAAGGCCAGAGCGGGTGGATCACCTAAGGTCGGGAGTTCAAGACCAACCTGACCAACATGGAGAAACCCCATCTCTATTAAAATTATATATTTAAAAAAATAGCTGGGCATGGTGGTGCATGCCTGTAATTTCAGCTAATCGGGAGGTTGAGGCAGAATTGCTTGAACCTGGGAGGCAGAGGATGCAGTGAGCCGAGATTGCGCCATTGCACTCCAGCCTTGGAAACAAGAGTAAAACTCTGTCAAAAAAAAAAAAAAAAGGCATTTCCAAACTTACATTTCATGAACCACAGGTTTTGTGGGATAACCTTAAGTATTAGATAGCTGCCATGGTGTAACAGTCAAAGTGTAATTGCAATCTGAATTCATTCTATCTAGCTTAATTAGCAAGGGAATTCATTATTAATATGATTGTTATTCCCTGGGAGGCCAGACTTGTGTGCTACACAGCCAGGAAGAAAATAGGGCCAAAAACAGGCAGAAAATGATGCCTAATTGCATTGTGGTACATCTCTAGGAGAAGCATGCAAGACACTCCATCACAACCACCTCGGGAAAACCAGCCACCTGCAGCATCATGCTTATCAAAAGGTGCAGTTCCTTCCGGATGTGCCGACTTCCTCTTCCAGGTCTCACGGATTGGTCCCATCTAGGTCATCTGCCTGTATCCAGCCTCCAGGGGAGTCCTGGGAAATATAACTTTTTAGAAAATAGAAGCAGGCACATAGACTCTGCCACCTGATCAAATTACTGTAATTTAAACAGGTGTCATTATCGAAGGACTTTCAGAGCTTTTAAAATACTAGTATGTTCTGATTCTCCAGAGTTTTTAAAAATTATTGTACTTTGACACACTTTCTTTCTAATCTCCCAGAACTGTGTGGGTTCTACCTAACACATTTGAAGAATGCCCTTTTAAGCCATTAACACATCTTAACAGATGTGTTAACATCTTTTTCTTTCTTTCATTTTTTTTTTAATTGCATTTTAGGTTTTGGGGTACATGTGAAGAACATGCAAGCTAGTTGCATAGGTACACACGTGGCAGTGGGATTTGCTGCCTTCCTCCCCTTCACCTATATCTGGCATTTCTCCCCATGCTATCTCTCCCTAACTCCCCACCCCCCACTGTCCTTCCCCTATTCCCCCCAACAGACACCAGTGTGTAGTGCTCCCCTCCCTGTGTCAATGTGTTCTCATTGTTCAACACCCACCTGTGCATGAGAACATGTGGTATTTCATTTTCTGTTCTTGTGTCAGTTTGCTGAGAATGATGGTCTCCAGGTTCATCCATGTCCCTACAAAGGACACAAAATCATCATTTTTGATGGCTGCATAATATTCCATGGTGTATATGTGCCACATTTTCCCCATCCAGTCTATCATCAATGGGCATTTGGGTTGATTCCAGGTCTTTGCTATTGTAAACAGTGCTGCAATGAACATTCGTGTGCATGTGTCCGTATAGTAGAATGATTTATAGTCCTTTGGATATATACCCAGCAATGGGATTGCTGGGTCAAATGGAATTTCTATTTCTAGGTCCTCGAGGAATCGCCACACTGTCTTCCACAATGGTTGAACTAATTTACACTCCCACCAGCCGTGTAAAAGTGTTCCTCTTTCTTCACATCCTCTCCAGCATCTGTTGTCTCCAGATTTTTTAATGATTACTTTTCTAACTGGCATGAGATGGTTTCTCAACGTAGTTTTGATTTGCATCTCTCTAATGACCAGTGATGATGAGCATTTTTTCATGTTTGTTGGCCTCATGTATGTCTTCTTTTGTAAAGTGTCTGTTCATATCCTTTGCCCACTTTTGAATGGGTTTGTTTGTTTTTTTCTTTTAAATCTGTTTTAGTTCTTTGTAAATTCTGGATATCAGCACTTTGTCAGATGGGTAAACGGCAAAACTTTTTTCCCATTCTGTTGGTTGCCGATTCACTCTAATAACTGTTTCTTTTGCCATGCAGAAGCTGTGGAGTTTGATTAGGTCCCATTTGCCTATTTTGGCTTTTGTTACCAATGCTTTTGGTGTTTTGGTCATGAAGTCTTTGCCTACTCCTATGTCCTGAATGGTTTTGCCTAGATTTTCTTCTAGGGTTTTTATGGTGTTAGGTCTTATGTTTAAGTCTTTAATCCATCTGGAGTTCATTTTAGTGTAAGGTGTCAGGAAGGGGTCCAGTTTCTGCTTTCTGCACATAACTAGCCAGTTTTCCCAACACCATTTATTAAACAGGAAATCCTTTCCCCATTGCTTATTTTTGTCAGGCTTGTCAAGAATCAGATGGTTGTAGATACATTGTGTTGCCTCTGAGGCCTCTGTTCTGTTCCATTAGTCTGTATCTCTGTTTTGGTATCAGAACCATGCTATTTTGATTACTGTAGCCTTGTAGTATAGTTTGAAGTCCAGTAGTGTGATGCCTCCTGCTGTGTTCTTTTTGCTCAGAATCGACTTGGTTATGTGGGCTCTCTTTTGGTTCCATATGAAGTTTAAGGTGGTTTTTTAGAGATCTGTGAAGAAGGCCATTGGTAGCTTGATGGGGATAGCACTGAATCTGTAAATTACTTTGGGCAGTATGGCCATTTTCATGATATTGATTCTTCCTAACCATGAATATGGAATATTTCTCCATCTGTTTGTGTCCTCTCTTATTTAGGTGAGCAGTGGTTTGTAGTTATCTTTGAAGAGGTCCTTTACATTCCTTGTTAGTTGTATTCCTAGGCATTTTATTCTCTTTGTAGCAATTGTGAATGGCAGTTCATTCTTG
>CAUYOR010031525.1:0-21961 GCA_963573925.1 Callimico goeldii
TGGGGATAAATGCCAAATGTGGGTGAAGGGGTAGAAGGAAGCAAAACACACGGCCATGATCTATGCAACTGTCTTGCATGTTCTGCACATGTACCCCAAATCCTAAAATGCAATAAAAAAATAAATAAAAAAAAAAAAAAAAAAAAAAAGAATCAAAATCCTAATATTATGGCTGAAACTTTCTCCAACTGGCCAGGTGCAGTCATGTCTATAACTAACTGGGACTGAATGATTCTCGGTCCTCATGAACACACGGTATACTACCTTAGTTCTTTATTTAGGAGTATTGCAAAGAGACTACAGAAGCTTGGGAACAACATTATTTAAAAGGTGGAGAATACTTTCTTATTGATATTACTGCACTGAAAGTTTTTTTCTGGCAAACAGTAAGCGAAGAATGAACTAACTATTTGCAAGCATACAAAGAGGATATTGGAAAAGGAAAGGATCAGTAATTGCCCATTGGAGTTGGCAATAACTGAAATATAAAGTTCTTCTACCTGGTAGAATGAAAAAAATTAAAAAGATGATTCATGTCTTCTTAAGGATTTCCCTTTGGGAAAAATAAATTTATATTTATGTTTATGTTCCTTAAGAATATAATTCTTATACAGTCTTCTCCAGCTAATTTCATTAGGCTAAATATTCCAATGCATCCAATATTTATCCAATTAAGTTCAGATTCTTCAATATAGCATTTTAAGTCCTTTAAAATAAGGCCTTAACTATTATTCCAAATTTATCTTCCTCTTTATTCCCATGTATCCTTTGCTTCAAATTACCTGAATATGTGCTGTATGAAAAATAGACTGCAGACTTTTCTACTTCTGAACATTTGAATACTTTTTCTACTTCACCAATTTTTACTTTGTTGAATTCTATTCTTCACTCAAGACCTTGCTGGGTTTACCTAACCAGATATGATACTGTTTGCACAGCATTCATTTTCTCATTGTATTTCTTCCCACATTTTCCCCTTCAACAGTTCTTTGCACTGACTATCTTAAGTCACCTGAAGTCTCTCTCAAGGCATTAAGTCTATCATACGTGTGTGTGTGTGTGTGTGTGTGTGTGTGTGTGTGTGTTTGAGATGGAGTTTCTCTCTTGTTGCCCAAGCTGGAGTGCAATGGCACGATCTCGGCTCACTGCAACCTCAGCCTCCTGGGTTCAAGTGATTCTCCTGTCTTAGCCTCCTGAATAGCTGGGATTACAGATGTGTGCCATCACATCCAGCTAATTTTGTATTTTTAGTAGAGATGGGGTTTTACCATGTTGGCCAAGCTGGTCTGAACTCCTGACCTCAGGTGATCTGCCCACCTCAGCCTCCCAAAGTGCTGGGATTACAGGCATGGGTCACCACTCCTGGCCTAATATATTTCTTTAATTTTTTTTTTTTTGTTACAGTTGAATGTCATTATTACAGGGGCTCTAGAAGGAGACTGGAACCTACTGTTTTCTATTTTGGGTAAGTCTATTTTCCCATTTAAAAGAGACAATAATAGAACCTAACACCTAAGGGAGTTATGAGAACTAAATTAAAGAACAAATGTCAAGCACTTAGAATTGGCTTGATACATAAATAAATAAATAGGTTCATTCATATAATTAAACGAAACAACTTCCTCAAAATATTATAAAGCTCACCCATGGTTTAGGAACAGGTGACCCTCAACCTTAAATTTGACTATTTTATGCTTATCTTGTGTATTTTTGTGCATAACTGCAAATTTAATATGCATACATTAAATGATGATGACAGGCTGGATTTAAGCAAGCTAATAGTATATTCAAAGAGGAGAATTAAAAATGCATCAATGTTTTGATGAAAAGGAGCAAAATAAAAAATATATAAATATTATGGAAGTAGATTATAGAATGTGTCTTTAAATAGTGAGATTTAATGGTGGATTTTAGATGTTTATTTCCTGGGGCTATAGTACAAGTCTATTGTACAAGTCTTTTAGACCCATTTTCATATGACTATGTAGTATTGCCTATGCATATTTACTAATCTAACAGTAAGGGCTAAGCAGGATGCTATTTTGGATTTCTTCCAGGCTTATAATTTGACTATATAAACCTGACTATACTCATCAGTAGCTCTCAAGTTCCTGTATTGTGATCATAGGAAGACAGATGACTACAACCAAGGTGACTTTTTAAAAATATGTACATCAGGTACAGACACTTAAAATGCTGAAAATCTAAATATTTATCAATGTTGTTTAATGTACATGAACGGGTGATTCACGATAATTATAAAAATAGCATTGTAATTTCCTAAGCTTCTAAATCACCTTATTACTTACAAAAAAAAAACCCCTACACTAATTTTGATGAAGACAAAAACTTTCCAGTCATTTTGTCACTCACAACACATTTCATCTACAACTGATTTATCGAAAATATAAAATGAGATCAATGAAAATAGTAACATTTATTTTTATCTGATTACAAATTTCATTAACATATATCTGGAATACAGCAGCTTGTACATAGTAGGTCCTCACTGTATAGGTTCTCAAAGAATGTATTACTCCATGTGCATGTTAACATTATTTATCTCGTTTTGCACAGAGATATAGAAATATTCAACATTTACTTCCTAGCAAGTATTTTGTGATGGCTTTAAAGTCCCTCCCATATCTGAGTAATGGACCTTAATAAATGAGTCATTGTCTGTTTCATGACACGTACATTAAAATCACTATATATGTTTATTTGCTGCTAGTTTCCTGTAAGTGTTCCAAGCTTGCTAGAATTGTAACATTTGTATAAGAGACAATATGCCAAGAGTTAATTATTATAAAACTTTGTTTACAGATATTTTTCAAGGAGCTGTAAAACTGTTTTTTTTTTTTTGGTTTGGTTTAATTATTGAATTCATCACCATGTAAAAGAAAAGATGCTAGTATCAATATATTCTCTATGTAGTTCTATACTGTCTTACTATACTTTATAATATTGACCACACTTAGCTATTTTTAGTTCTCTGTTAATATATTTTAAAATGGGATGTAATACATAGGAAAAGGTGCAGTAGAAGGAAGAGGGCACAGTGGGTTAATAAAGAATAAAGAATTTCTTAAGGCAGAGACACTTTACTGTACTTAAAAAAAATAAGACTCACTGATGATACAAGAAGAACACATAAAGAGCCTTTTGCTTTGTCTGACTAGGGCACACATTCTGATTTGCTGGTCTAAACATACCAGCAGTCATTATATTTTACATTTAGTCACTTCTTTTCCACAGCAATTATCTAAAAAATCTATTTTGCAGATTACCAGAAAACGTTAATCAGTATCCATGACAAGACTGACATAGTCTTCATTTGTATAGCTCATTCCTATTCTATTCCCTGAAAGAAGAGGGTCCTCTAAGTTGCTATGTTCAGCCAGCATTATTTAATACAGAGTAATGGAAAGAGAACTGGCTTTGCAATCAGACAGATTTGATTTTCCATCTTTGGCTTCATCATTTATTAACGTATTCTTATGCTTATTATAGAACATCCTGGATACTTCTCATCAGTAAAACAGGATGATAAATTTCATATAATTTATTGTATTATTTTGAAGAGCAAAAAAATACCTATGTAATTCATTAATTAATTTATTCATTAAATGCACTGAATGCTTAGGGTACAAAGATAAATACAAGAATGCCTCTATCCTTCTAAAGAAGCTTATATTCTAGCAGAGGAAGACAAACAAGAAAGTTTAAGGGCATTACAATAAACTTTGATACAGGGCACAATTGGAATAAAAAGGAAGAAACAGAAAATTCTGTGTAGGGGAAGAGTATCAAGAAATAATTCAGACAATGTTATCTCTGGCTAAGTCTTTTAAAAATCCAGTCCTGTCATCAATAAATGGTTACCATTGCTGTCATTAATGTCATCATCTATATCATGTCTCTCCTTCAGTCACCAATGGCTAAACTTCTATTTTCACAGAAATCAGGTTCTCATATGAGCAAAGTGGATCAAGCCTCAATAAACTGATTTAAGTTGCACACAGTCAATTTACTATAATTAATTGTGCAGTAATCTACATAGGGTGATCCACTCAGCGCTTGCCGAGACTTTCCTCGTTTTAGCACTGAACATTCAGCATCCCAGGTGTCCCTGGGTATCAGTTTTAAAACAAAAAGTTCCCTGTTTTAGGCAAACAGGGACAATTGGTCACCCAAGATCTATATTAATGGTTAATGTGGCTTAAATTATTATTTTCTATTCCACCCATGGTGCATTCATTTGAAAATGCAGAACTGAAGATAATTTCTAGTCAACCAACCATCATCAGACACATTAACAATCATCTTTTACTGAGGATATAGTAATTATATTAGACATTGTACCTAATCCAACTCATTACTTTAATTCATAGTTAAAAGCAATGAAGCGTAAATCTGAAGGATAACCAAAAGGTAAAAATGCCATAGGTTAATTTACAAAATGACATCCTCAATGTCAAAAATAATGGCATTTTATTATTTTAAAATTTATCACGTTTTTATCTTTTAAAATATTAGAAAGAAGCAAGGTAATAATAATGTTTAGGAGTTGAGATATTTATATGAGCTCACAGGAATAAACATATTTGTAAGTGCATCAACAGTAATTTCCTTCATTCTGATCACAATGAGTGTGTTTCCATGCAAGAGTATCTGAACTTATTATTTTGCTTTCAGGTAAATACATAAGATCAGAAAAATTGATTGAGGTTGAAATTTAGCATTTACTCACTACATACCAAAATTAAGCCATTTTCACTGACTTGACCAGTCGACTTATTTAAAAAGTAAATATCAGATTATTTTGGTAAGAAATGTCTAAACACTGAAATCAATCTTGAATAGTAGTGTGGTGTTTTGTAGTGTAGATTAAATTTATACAACAGTGGAGGAAAGGAATTAATTCAACTTTGTTAGTGTATTAGGGTAAAAAATAAAGTGACAACATCTTTGAGAGAGCTAAATGCTTAATTTTTTCAGAAAGATAACTATATTATAATCCAAAAAGAGTTGCTGGGCCATAAATGGAGGATATGGACTTCTTTTCAGTTTGTAAAGCTGAATTTCATTTTAACATTAAAACTAATATTTAGAAAATAAACACGTAGTATATATTTTCAAAGATTTAATGACTAATCAATACAATTAAATCGTTGGCATTATGCTCTGGAATTCCAAAATATTTGATGGTTAAAGGATTTTACCTTTTATGTATAAGAATCAGCATGAAAATACTAATGAGTCATTTATCTGGAACAGATAGCTTATTATATTTGAGTACAGATATTAGCTTTTTCCTTTTATTTTATTTTGGGATGATGTCTTGCTATATTTCCCAGGCTGGATTTGAACTCCTGGACCCAAGTGATCCTCCCGCCTTAGCCTCCTAGTGAGTAGTTAGAACCACATAGCACCCAGTTAGGCTACTTTTGTTTTATGCCATTCTTATTCTTTTATTTTTAACTTTCATCCCACTCAAGCAGTTGCCAGTGTTTAATAGCCAAACTTTACAAAGCTCAAGTCACCAATAAATTGAAATTTTTGGGGGCCTATTAAAATTATAGGAGAAAAATCTCTCATTATACATGAATTTAAAAGACAGTATATTCAGCATGGGTTAATTTTGTACTAATCTGGGTGCTAGGCATGTGATAATCTTTCACGTAAAGTAATGAAAATGGTTATCTACTTATTGTCCTTACCGGTGAAGTGGTATTAATTAATTTCACCAAAGCCCGGAAGTCCAATTTAACCTCCTTTATTCTTATGTTAATTGCTCTGAAGAAGGTGAAGCAATTGATTGAGACAGGAGTTTATTTCAAAAGCCTTGTATATAATGAGAGTGCTTCTGAGAATTCATTAAAGCTGACCATCATATAATACTAGAGATGAGCACTTTAAAGAACCTGTAATTGGACTCAAACAGAGTGAGAAAGTCAACACTAGTCATTTCCTACAAGTGTAATAGAAAAAAAAAGTCTATGTCAGGTAGGCTAGAGGACCAAAAGCCAAAATATCTGATACTGACAGCAATCTTAGATCAAAGGTGACATTTACATCTACATTATTATTTGTTTCTTTGCTTCCCAAACCTGCAGCACAATTTTCTGCCATCTCCCCTTCCCGTTCTTTTTAAGTAGTTTATTTCAGATAAGTGACCTGGGACATTAGCTGAAGGAAAACAAATCCAGTGAGACTTCTATGATGGACTGTTGTAAAGTATGAATTTATACTCGACTTGATTTGAAAAGAATTAAAATGTAATTAAATCTCTAAAATAGGCCGGGCGCGGTGGCTCAAACCTGTAATCCCAGCACTTTGGGAGGCGAGGCGGGTGGATCACGAGGTCATGAGATCGAGACCATTCTGGTCAAAATAGTGAAACCCCATCTCTACTAAAGATACAAAAAATTAGCTGGGCAGGGTGGCGCGTGCCTGTAATCCCAGCTACTTGGGAAGCTGAGGCGGGAGAATTGCCTGAACTCAGGAGGCGGATGTTGCGGTGAGCCGAGATCGCGCCATTGCACTCCAGCCTGGGTAACAAGAGCAAAACTCCGCCTCAAAAAAAAAAAAAAAAAAAAAAATCAGATCATGATGAAATGTCAATGTGTGACTGCTGACTTCTTTCTGCTCCTGCCTTCCGTTCTTGTTCCAGGAACACAGCCCCCAAATCAGTAGCAATATCTTCGGTAATTTGGTGAATCCCATTTTGTCTGACATGGTGCCTCCAAGTTGCTTTCACAGCTGCAGAGCTGGTCTGTTCACTCACATACCTCTATTTTGCCAGTTTTCTGAATCTAGGTATGAATCTACACACATTTTTTTTTTTTTTGAGTCGTAGTTTCGCTCTTGTTACCCAGGCTGGAGTGCAATGGCACGATCTCGGCTCACTGCAACCTCCGCCTCCTGGGTTCAGGCAATTCTCCTGCCTCAGTCTCCCGAGTAGCTGGGATTACAGGCTCACACCACCACGCCCAGCTAATTTTTTGCATTTTTAGTAGAGACGGGGTTTCACCATGTTGAGCAGGATGGTCTCGATCTCTTGACCTCACGATCCACCCGCCTCGGCCTTCCAAAGTGCTGGGATTACAGGCGTGAGCCACCGCGCCCGGCCACCATTACCCTTTCTACAGGTAAGTAGGTAATTTTTTTCCTCATTTTCCTGTTTGATTATCCAGATCCATCTGCACTTAAATACATTTATTCTTTGCTTAATATGAAGTGCCTAGATTTTAATTATGTACTCTAGGTGTTTACCAAGTAATGAGAAAGCCTGCTTCAGCTTCATCAGCCATTACATCACCTAGTTAAAAAGTAAAATGCAACTTAATATTTTTCTTTGCCAATGTTTTTCTAATTTTTGTTTTGTCTGAATATTTATTATTTTTGTACTATTTAAATATATTTTCATTTGTGAATCAATATTTTTAAAAGAACCCTGAATTTTTATTGTATACCTACTTACTACCATTTTACCCAGCTGTTTATTATTCCAAATGTTAAAATTTGAAGTGAGGCTGGGCACAATGGCTCATGCCTGTAATCCCAGCACTTTGGGAGGCTGAAGTGGGTGGATCATTTGAGGTCAGGAATTTGAGACCAGCCTGGCCAACATAGTGAAACCCCCTCTTCTAAAAATACAAAAATTAGGGGGGCGTGGTGGCACATGCTTATAATCCCACCTATAATCACAGCTATAATGGAGGCTGAGGCAGGAGAATCACTTGAACCAGAAGGCAGAGGTTTCAGTGAACCAAGATTGCGTCATTACACTCCAGCCTGGGCAACAGATGGAGACTCTATCTCAGATAAATAAATAAATAAATAAATAAATAAATAAATAAATAAAGTAAGTAAGTAAGTAAGTAAGTGAAACTATAGAGAAGGCTTTCCATGACTTGCTGAGTGAAGAGTAATCTGATGTCACCTGTCAGTGCATGCTACTTAGACCCAGGTTAGCCAAGGTGCTTTTGCTGACCTGGACTAAACTCCCTTTCAATTGTCTCCATTTGTCCCTTCTCCTAAATTTCACCTTATTTTACATGCAGTCTGAAGTTCTAGTTTCATTTTTTGAATGTCCAAAGAACACATACAGTTTCTGATTTATGAAGTTTCCACTTCTGATTATTTTGACTTTGCAATTGGATTATCAGGATGTAACTCCATCATAAATTGAGGATCATCCATAAATTGTATGAGATCTTTTGTCAAAAGTCTTGTTTTAAAGTTGTTTAACTAAAACATTTGCACATTTATTTGCTGAATTAGCTAAACAAAAACTAATTTCTATCAAATTATATTCAATCATTTGTGAACTGTAGATAATGTTGGACAGATGTGTTGATTACATGCTTACGTTGTGCTTAGCACAATGCTTGGCACAGAGTAGATGTTTGAGAGATATGAAAGCCCAGTGGAATCACTCTCAGGAAGCATCTTTCATATCATTTGTATTTACAACTTGAAATTTGTATCCTAAATTTCCAGATTTTTGTTTTTCTTTATAAGTTATCACAATTATCTACACGTTTACACACATTGTTTATAATTTTAATTGTTACTCTCTATGGTCTTCCATTCTAATAAAGGACACACTTCTTAGGATTAAGAGCTAACTTTTCAAATTTCCACCTTAACCTAATGTAGTGTAAGTCTCACTGCTGGTGATTAAATTATTTGTTCAATAAAACATTTAATATGAACCAAGTTTATCACTTCCTTAATCCTTCTTCCTTTTCTTCCTTCTATCTCTCATTTAGCATGCATTATTAGTCAAATTTCATATTTAATAGTACTTTAGATATTCAGAATGTTTTTAGTTTAAGAAAAATATGTACTGGATTACATTATTTTTCGGTTTAGTTTAGCATAGTAACTCACACTTAACTGTTTATTTATGTCTGAATGACAACAAATGCAGTTATTTTTTGTTTATTTTGGTAACCGAATAAGATGAAAGAGAAAAAGAGGAGGAGGAAAAGGGCAAGAAAGAGAAGGAAGAGAGAGGGAGGAAGGGAGGAAGGAAAGGCAGGGAAGGGAAGTAGAAAATAAGAGAGAAGAGACAAATTAGAAGCAGAAAAATAAAAAGAAGGTGATCTTAACGGGAATAATAGAAGAAGAGCTATTTAAAATATGAACTATCTATGTCAAGATAAACTATTATCCTTATGAAGAATGTCCTCAATACTGAAAAATAAGTTAGACTTAATTTTCTGAAAAACCAACTGAGTTAAAATGCATTAAATGTGTTTGAATATCATGTAAACATAGTTTTTTGGAAATGTTCAAAGGCCATACTAAATAAGGATATAGTATTAAACACAACTGAAATTAATTAATCAATGTCAGGACTTATTTTAATTAATATATCTTAAGAATAATTTTACTTAATTATTAAGGGATAAAGATTTGACCTTACTAATTAAAAAAATGAATAGTAGTTTAATAATATTCCAAAGAACATTATATGGAGTGATTATTATTAGGAAAGGATGACAGTGGATTCATATGTCTGTATTCGCTTTCCAATAGGCTAGATTTGTTTTCACTATCTCTAATATACATAAGCAACGCAATATACCAAGAACTATTAATGTTCTCCTTTGTCAGAAAATAATTTCCTCTCCAATTATTGTGATTTAAATAAGACTACTATTCTGAAATGTGAGATGGAGATGTAACTTATAATTGCCTAACGAAAAACTAATTTATGTCGGACCTCTCTTAAAATTAAATATATGTAAGTTTGCAAACCTGTAATAATTATTTCTGAATTTTCAATCAATGTTATTAAAAGTAAACATTCCCTAACTACAGAAAATTGGAGTTAGGTAAAATACATCTCTAATCTAACCTTCACAATTGCTCCCTTTCTTTTTGTACCTATTTCCTTTATTCTGTTTCTTTTGAAGCTCATCTAGCAAATCAGATACTAAGCAATTGTAATGGAAGATTATAAGCAATTTTTTCACATTAGAGCAAAAGAACTATTCAAAATTTACTTATAATTGTTCTATTGATGTACTTGATACTATGAAACCTCCTGTATAGGTGAAAAAATATTTTTATCTTCTATGGCCTCTGTCAAAGTAGGCCTAATTAATACCACCTATGAAGGCTTCCTCTGCTTGAAATACTTGCTTACTTTGCTACTAGAATATAGGCTACTATGTTTAGTTTAATAACTATTTTTATTCAGCCAATTTTAAAGGGGGAAATATTTCATGCACATATAGAAATATTTCACTCATCAACATAGTGAGCATAGTGAGTTACATTGAATTGGAGCAAGAGCTTATAGTTGATATATGATTTAGAATCAGATAAAGACTTCTTCCTGTATAAAAGAATAGCTACTGTATTAGTCCATTCTCATACTGGTAATAAAGGCATACCTGGGCTGGGCACAGTGGCTCAGGCCTGTAATCCCAGCAATTTGGAAGGCTGAGGCGGGTGGATCATGAGATCAAGATTATCCTGGTCAACAGGGTGAAACTGTCTCTACTAAAAATACAAAAATTAGCTGGACATGGTAGTATGCACCTATAATCCCAGTTACTTGGGAGGCCAAGGCAGAAGAATCGCTTGAACCCAGGAGGAAGAGGTTATAGGGAGCCAAGATTGTGCCACTGCACTCCAGCCTGATGACAGAGCAAGACTGTCAAAAAAACAAAAAAACAAAAACAAAACAAAAAATCATGCCCAAAACTGGCTAAATTATGAAGGAAAGAGGTTTAATTGATTCACAACTCCTCAGGGCTGAGGAAGCGTCAGGAAACTTACAATCATGGCAGAAGTAGAAGCAGGGCAAAGGGTGGGGAAAACCCCTTATAAAACCATCAGATCTTGTGAGAAGGAACTCAGAACACAAGAAGAGCATGGAGGTAACCACCTCCATGATTCAATTATCTCCCACTGGGTTCCTTATGTGACACATGGGGATTATGGAAACTATAGTTCAAAATGAAATTTGGGTGGGGACATAGCCAAACCATATCAGCTACAAAACATGTTATAAGAAAACTACAATTTGTATTAATTCACATTTGAGAAGCCTCCATTCTCCTTAATTTGTGAAATGCTTTTAAATGTGTCATCTCTAGGCAACCTGAGTCCTAGAGATCAATGTTGTTCTAATATGTATCATATTTCCCCTCAACTTCTCCAATCAAAAAAACACAGCCTAATATCAGTGTCAGACACATGATAAGCTTTGACCAACAGCAACTGCCCTAAACATCCCTGTGACAAAATAAGGTTATGTCTACTCATGTTAGCAAGAATTCCCACCTGTATTCATTAATAAGGTATGCTTTTCTAATAGTTTCATTTTAAAATGTTATATCCATTTTGAAATAATTTCTAAGTGTGAGGGAAATAATTGAATGCATATTCCCTGGAGCATTTACAATGTCTGTTAGAAAGTTTCAGCTATGTTCATATAAACATAACACAGAAAGAAAACCATCAATAAATGCTATTACTTCACTTTTTCTATTTGAGAAATGTGGCTGATGATCACTTACTGCTCTACACTTCAGGAAATTGACTTGAAAAGTGTTTTTTAAATGCTTAAAGAAGAAAAGTACTGAATAATTACAAGTTTAATTAGTTAAAATATGTAAAGACAAATCTTTTGCATTCTGAAACTGTCAGCTCTCTACTAGCTTAAATTTCTTGATTGGGCTTGGAAAGCAATTAGGCTGAACTATTCCCTACTAAGCTACATTTACATGTTAAATTGCATTATGATCTGTCTTATGTTAGGAATATTTGTGAGAGAAACAATAATACTACAAGGATAATATAACATTATGAAAGTGCTAATTTAACAAATAAATATGATTCTGGAACAGTAATGTTAAGCTTTGAAAGGTTATTTTCTGAGACAGCTCAAACCTTAAATGTAGAAATATTTTTGAAGTCTAAGACTTAGCAAAAATGTCAGTATTTCTTTTATGAGGTAATATTGCACTCTTCTTTCAATTCCCTTTAGAATGTATTTTTGTTTTTGGATTATGCAATAACTAGATTGAATGACAAGGAACCAAAATGTTTAACATTCTTCTACTTTTCAACAATTTCATATGCATGTTCTACAAATTGAAAAATTAATTTTAAAGCTGAATACTCACCAGTAGGAGTGAAAAGATAGATCTGTGGATGGATAGGTAGGTAGATAGCTAGAGAAAGGGAGAGACAGAGAGAGGTAGAGACAGGTAGACATAAATTATATAAATATACATATGTGAACTACATGGATATTTATGTATACAGGTATGCCTTGTTCTAGTGCTCTTTGCTTTCTTGGGCTTCAGAGATATTATGTTTACAGACATTATGATTTTTAAAAATTGAAGCCTTGTGGCAACCCTACATCAAGCAACTCTACCAGCACCATTTTTCCAACAGCATGTGCTTACTTCATGTCTCTGTATCACATTTTGTTAACATAATATTATTAAGTTTTTCCTTATTCTTATATCCATTATGGTGATCTGAGGTCAGTGATCTTTGACATTACTATGTAATTGTTTTGGGGTACCATTAATTGCACTCAAATAAGATGGCAAACTTTGCTGATAAATTTTGTGTGTGTTCTTGCTGCTCCACCAACCAGCCTTCCCCTAATGTCTCTCCCTCTCCTCGGACCTCCCTATTCCATGAGACATAACAATATTAACATTAGGTCAATTAACAACTTTACAATAGCCTGTATCTGTTCAAGGAAAAGAAAAAGTCACACATCTCTCACTTTAAATCAAAAGCTAAAAATGATTAAGCTTAGTCAGGAAGATATAAAGAAAGTGAAGATAAACCAAAACTTAGGACTTTTGTGCCAATCTGTTAGCCAAGATGTGAATGCAAAGGGAAGGTTCTTGAAGAAAATTAAAAGTTCTACTCCAGTGAGTCCATGACTGATAAGAAGGTTAAACAGGCTTATTGCTAATATGGAGAAAGTTTGAATAGTCTGGATAGAAGACCAAACCAGCTACAGCATTCTCTTAAACCAAAGCCTAATATAGAGCAAGGTCCTAAATATATTTGATTCTATGAAGGCTGACATTGATGTTGTAAACCAAAAATAAAATTCTAAGCACTCCCAACCAACTGAATGGACCCCTCCTGTCAGTCAATTGCATTCAAAAATCAACCTGAAACATGAGTTCATGCAATGATGGGAATGGATTGGTGGAACATGTCTCCTTATATAAATCTCCCTTTGGAATTCAGGCACACTGACCAGCATTAACATTAAAAGAGAACTTAATACAATCTATTCTCTCTGGAGCCTGCTACCTTGAAGGCTTTATCTGCATAATAAAAATGTTTGTCTTCACCAATACTGATTTTAACACAGACATTCCCTTCTGCTGATTCCAGGTCTTTAGATAAACTCTTTCACTCAACTGCCAAAAAGATTTTTAAAAAATCGGAATCTGTATATAACCTGGAAGCTCCCACTTCAAGTTGTTCTGCCTTTTTGGAAACAAAACAAAACAAAACAAAACAGTGTACATCTTACACATATTGATTGATGTCTTATGACTCCCTAAATCATAAAATTCCAAGCTGTAGTCCAACCACTATTGGTCCGTATTCTCAGGACCTCCTAAGGCTGTGTTATGGGCATGCCCTTAACCCTTGCAAAATAAACCTCTAAATTGACTGATACCTGTCTCAGATACTTTTGGCTTATAGGGAGAAAGCTGCAGAAAAAAAAAGTTTGAAGTTAGAAGCAGTTGATTTATGAGATTTAAAAAAATAAGCCAGCTCCATAACATAAAAGTGCAAAACAAAAAGCAAGTGCTGATGTAGAAGCTACAGTAAGTTATTTGGAGGATCTAACTAAGATCATTGATGATGGTGGCTGCATTAGACAATGATTTTCCATGTTGACAAAACAGCCTTGTATTGGAAGAAGATGCCTTCTAGGACTTTGATGGCTAGAGAGAAATCAATACTTCAAAGCTTCAAAGAACAGGCTGACTCTTTGTTAGCAGTTGGCAACTTTAAGTTGAAGATAATGCTAATTTTCTATTCTGAAAATTCTAAGGCCTATAAGAATTATGCTAATTCTACTCTCCTTGTGTTCTATAAATGGCATACAAAGCCTTGATGACAGCACATCTGTTTGCAGCATAGTTTACTGAATATTTTATGCCCTCTGTGTAGACCTACTGCTCAGAAAAAAAGATTCCTTCCAAAATATCACTGCTCGTTGACAAATGCACCTGGTCACCCAAGAACTCAGATGGATGTTGTCTTCATGATTGATCCATTCTACCACTCATGGATTATGGAGTTATTTTGACTTTCAGGCCTTTCTGGTTAGGAAATTCATTTTGTAAGGCTACAGCTGCTAAAGATAGGGATTCTCTGATGGATCTGGGTAAAATAAATTGAAAATCTGGAAGGGATTTGTCATTCTAGATGCCATTAAGAATATTTGTGATTCATGGGAGGATGTAAAAATATCACCATTAACAGGAGTTTGGGAGAAGTTGATTTCGTTAGTCATGGATAAATTTCAGTGTTTAAAGATTTCAGTGGAGGAAGTAACACAGATATGGTGAAAATAGCAAGAGAACTAGAATTAGAAGTGGAAACTGAAGATGTGAGTAAACTGGTATAATCTCATAATGAAACTTGAACAAATGAGTTGCTTTTTATGAATGAGCAGAGAAAGTGGTATCTTGAGATGGAATCTGTCCTGGATATAGATGCTATGAACATTGTTGAAATGAAAACAAAAGACTTAGAAAATTCCATAACTTTAGTTAGTAAAGCAGCAGCAGGGTTTGAGAGGATTGACTCCAATTTAAAAAAAAGTTTGACTGTGAGTAAAGTGCTGTCAGAAACAAATATTACAAAGAAATATTTTGTGAAAGAAAGAGTTAATTGAGTGACACAGTTCATTATTACCATATTTTGACAAATTTCCCCAGTCACCGCAAGCTTCAGAAACCATCACCCTGGTCAGTCAGCAGACATCAATATCAAGTCAAGACCCTTCACCAGCCTATAAATTATGGTTCACTGAAGGCTAAGGTGATCATTTGTATTTTTGACCAAGAAGGTATTTTTAATTAAGCTATGTACCCTTTTTAGACATAACGCTATTGAGCACTCAATAGACTACAGCACAGTAAAAATGTAACTTTTATATTCACTAGGAAACCAAACATTTATGTGACTTATTTTATTGCAGTATCCACTTTATTTTCGTCATCTGGAACTGAACCCACAATATCTTCAAGGTATGCCAGGATGCTTCTATATCGTATGTAGGTATTTGGTAGTTATAAATAAAGTTAATGTACTATTAAATAAAATATTTGTCCTCAATTTAAATGAAATGTCCCATAAAGACCTAAAGAATGTAGTTTAAATCTAGGTTTCTCACGCACCTTTCAATTCCATGTCAAATAATATTAGGATTTACAAGTCTGACCACCAGTTATTGTTCTTATCCATTTCTCTACTTATTTCAGACTCCACAGCACACCACTGTATATGTATGTCCTACTGTATATGTATTTAAAAGCACAGCCCATATGAAAGGTTCAATTTACATACTGCAGAAACAGATGCCTCTTGAAAACTCTTTGGCTCTAGGGGTGTACATAGGGCATTTATGTTTGTCCTACAGATGCTAATTACAAATAAAAGCCCTGAATATTATACAGAAAATGAATACTAGATGAGTCTGAAAAATGGTGAGAGGAATGCATACCCTCAAGGAATATTAGGACACAAAGAACATGGCAGTGAATTTCCTTGGTTTTCTGTCTGATATATCCCAAACTTGGGGTGAAAGAAGCATGCAACCTAGAAATGTCAGCTGGTAGTGAGAAAAAAATCACAACAGAAGTCTGCTCTTTCTAGCCAAGGAACATGGAAACAGGGCAACCTAGCAAACCAATAAACTTTTAGACAATAACAATTCTACTCTAGCTAAACACCACTGAAAGAACAAACAAACAAAAATGTGAGATTTTTATGGGGTTAAGGGGCTGTCCTGAGAAAGGTCAGAGTGAAGTCCTCCTAAATCATAGGATTCAGACAAGAATTCTCTCTTACCTTGGATTAATGGCAGAATTAATAAGCAGTTTCCAGTACTTATGTGGCAGATTAGCAATGCCATGGTCAACATCAGTGTGTTCCTTGTGGTCTTCCCCTCATGGTTGAAAGATGGCTACAGCCGCTCTAATTATCACATTCCTACAGCAGAAAACACTGTGTTATGTGAAAGAGAATTTCTCCTGTACTTTATTTTTATTGGGCTGGAAATGTGTGTTCTGAAGAATCCAAGAAAACATTCCCTAACATTTTATTGGCCAGAACTGAACAGCCATAGGCCAGGTGCTGGAATTATTTTCCCAGAAATTAAGCAGTTTCTGATAAATAGAAATTGCTTTAGCAAGGTAGAAGAACCTGAGAGGATTGGGAAAGGTTGTAAATGGTGTTTGGTTTAAATAAACAACAAAATCTACAAGTAGCTTTATTAATATAGTTTCCTTAGTTAGCCATTGCATATGTTTCAATCTACTGTCTTATACTATTAATTCTGTAAATTGATGAACTTACTCTGAAATAGTAAATTTCACCCCCAGCTAAGAGGACAGGCATCCCTGAAGAAGCAGATTAATCATTCACCTATGTTTTCCTGTTGCTCTGCTAGCCTCACAGAGACTTTGATGGTACAGGAGGACTCAATCTATATTCAACAGGATCTAGAGGATACAGATTTTATCTCTAATCTTCCAAGGATCAAAGCTACTGGAATATATATAAATGTGTATGTGTGTATATATATACACACACACAAACACACACACACACACACCTACCTAGTGGTGTCATACTACTTTCCTACTCTGCCAAGAATTCCTCACTTCTTCCACTCTCGACTTTTTCCACAGTGCTTTGTGGAATCCTATAATTAATGTAAATACATTATATACTTTTAATGTACTCATAAAATGTTATATTTTCACTCTCACCTTAAGTTGAAATTCTTCTGTCTCCCCCAAGAATACCACTGTTATTGTTCAGAATTGTTCAATACCCAAAGTATCAATTAGCATGGACACAATAGTTATTTTCCTTGATTTACATTGTAAAATTTATGTAATTACATTTTAATTATTCTAAAACATTCCTTTTTCAGCTTATGTCATTTGGCTACGCTATCTAGCCCAGACCATTATTTGCACAGTTTACAAATACTTTATCATTTGAGGCTTTAGTATCTGGATAATAATCATTTATATTTCTAAAGTTCACATCAACTTTAATGTATTTTTTTAAATCTCTGCATATTATATTATGAAAGAGGTAATGCATGCATGCAGATATAAACCCACAGCAGTATAGAAGTTTCAACCAGTTCAGTCTAACTCCTTATGGGAAAAATAGATTAATTCATAACTTTCTATTTCCTATACAGATTGTCCTAATAATAGAACATAGCCTTACACAATTTTTTTAAATTATCAAGTTTAAATAAAATTAGCATGTTAAAATATAATATTAATGACTACTTTTATTTATTCATGAACAACTCAGGAATTTAAAACATTTTACTTCATTGATACCACTCCAATTTACATAGAATTTTACCATATATTTTTATTTATTAAAAACCCATCAAGACATTATACATATTACTTTATGGAAATACTCTCATATTTATTCTTCAATTCTTCTTCACTTTTTTTCTGCATCTCAGAATTTTCACCTAATAAAATTTTCCTTCGGCCCATAAAATACTCTTTAATATTTATTTTACAGAATTCTCTTGGTAATAGACTATTGATACTTTTGTCTAAAAAATCATTTATTTCATTTATATTTTGAAAGTTATCTTTCCTAAATATATGATTGTAAATTGGCAGTTATATTTTGTCAGCATTATAAAGATATGTGATTGTCTCCTGGCCTCTATTATCTTTTTGAGAACTCCATTTTCAGGTTGGGGATCTTGAAATGTTAAATTTGATTATGTCCTTTATTTTTAGCTGTGTCATCATCGTAAGAGTAGGTAAGCTTTGTAGTCACTTATATTGCTTGAGGTTTATAAAGCTTCTTGAATCTGGTTTGACTTCTTTCATCATTTTTGAGAAAGAAATTCCATTCATCTTCTCTTCAAATATTGCCTAGGCCCATTTTACTTCTCTCCTTTTCTGAATGCCAGTTAGACATCAGATTCTTTAAACACTATATCTCACATAGAACAAATTATGATTTTGAGGGTCTCTGTAAAATCTAAACATATTTAGTGCACATGACAAATATCTCTGTAAGGACATACTTGGTTAGGGTGTTTAAAAAACTATTATTACAAAAGATACTTGTTAATTTATACTAAAATGTCTAGACAAAAACATATTTTTAGAAATATCTAAAGTTTATATTCTTGCTGTTTAAGAGAATGTTGAATTTAAAAAATGCATATTTTATGACAAATACAAGTTATTCAAAACATGTATTGGAAAATTTCCTTATGGCATATGGGCCAAAATAAAACAAGCCATAAAATTTGTTTCTATCATTTTTCCAAAAACCTGTACTCCATAATTTTAGCTCAGAGGATGTTTATATACTATTTTAGATAATTCAGTTAAGAAACATTTTTGTGATTTATTTTTTATACTTATATATATTTATTTATTTTATTAATGTAACATTAATTTTATTTCCATGATCTTAAAGAGATGTTACTTTATTTTTCTGGACTTCAGTGGTCTTATCTGAAAAATCGTAGGTTTCAATCATTTGAATTCCTCAGCTCTAACATTAACTGGGATCTAAAGTACATCCATTTGCCTATTCTTGCACTGGCCTGTCAAATTCTACTTACCTGCATATCTATTACTATTTATCTAACTAGCTATCCATATGTACTGCACACACACACTTTACATACATATGTAATATATAAACTCAGTCAATATCATCACTCTAGTTTTAGTTTATTTTATCTAAAATAAATACTGTAAACATAATATAGTAATTATTCATTATGAACATTATATATTAGTTATGAGTAGCAATATAAAAGAAGATAGAATTGTTAATAAACTTTGACTTTATTTATATTAATGTATACTAAGGATTAGTAATATTTTACTGCTATTAAAATATCTTTACATGGTCTTCCATTTCCTATATAACTTAAAAATACTAAATCTATAAAATATCTAAGTATATTTAACTGCTTTGACATATGACAGCACAGAATGCAAATGCAAACTAACCAACAGTGAAAGAAAATTATTTTGAAAATGTATGTTTCTTATTTAATAATTTATTTTCATTATAAAATCATTTCTATATATTTCAATACAAGTTCTATAAATTGCATTAAGAAATTCACGATGCATATCAAATGCTTTTATGTTTAATTTTTTGCTAGTTTCGACATAGTTTCTTTCAAAATTGCAAATTTAATCACATTAGTCATTAAATACTGTTAGATAGACACAGTTGCTATCCTACAGATGAATTTATAAATCTAATTTTGAAACATTTTTATACCTTAGGTCAGATAATTATTTTCTCATATAATATCAAAATGGTAAACTCATATTATTGAAATTAACTTTAATGGAAATCTTCTAAATTCCCAACATATATAAAAAATCATTTAATGATTTTAAGAAGTAGAAAAAAACAGCCCGTGTTTTTATATGTTTAGTATATTTAATATCAATAATAGCATCAATGGAAAACACTTGAAAATTACATACTCCTGTCTCCTTTTTTGAGATATATGAAATTTCAAGCAGTTTATATTATTTATAATAATTGTTCCTTGATTATTCTAGTAAACATACTCTACTTAATCATTTTTACAGGTATTATGTGAAATGTATAAATAATACCTGTAAAACATCTGAAAATCTAAGCCTGGGTATGTTTCCCAGGATTTATTTTGCTTTGTGTGGCTTTGCTTCTTTGTATTAGCTTAAAGTTAAGTAGTCACTCTGGTACTCCATACCTCATTCTAAAGAGACTGTGCTCCTTGTTCAATATGACTCTCTCACTTTCATTTTCTGTTCTTCTTACTGATTGAATAAAGCAATATAGCAATCTTGGCAGTTAGATATTACACAAAACATATTAAACACAAGTTCTTTCTTATGCATACATTTGATATTTTTCTGCCTCTTTGTTAAGCTATAGAAACATCTTATTTACACTAATGCAAAGAGGCTTAAACTATAATCTAGAGCAATGTGTTTTCCAAGTCCCAAGTGTTACATCATCTTTCAGAAATCCTATCCAGACCTTCAAACTCTTCATTTGTATAATGGAAAATGAAAAAAAAAAAAAGCAAAATTAACATTTATTTTGTTTTCACCCAATATCAGGAATTGTGATTTCTTAGGATATTATTTAACTCAATGTCACAGTAATTCTGCAAGATAAAAACCATTATTAGCTTTTTTTTTTTGAGACAGGGTTTTGCTCTTGTTGCCCAGGCTGGAGTGCAATGGCATGATCTTGGCTCACTTTAACCTCCACCTCCTGGGTTCAAGGGATTAGCCTGTCTCAGCCTTCCAATTAGCTACGATTACAGCCGCCTGCCACCACACCCATCTAATTTTTGTATTTTTAGTAGAGACGGAATTTCACCATGTTGGTCAGGCTGGTCTCAAAGTTCTGACCTCAGGTGATCCACCTGCCTCAGCCTCCCAAAGTACTGGGATTGCAGGTGTGAGCGACCACATTGGGCCTATTATAACCATTTTTAAAGATGAAGTGGGAAAAGGAAGAGAAGAAAAGTGTGTGTGTATTCCATTGTTTCATTCAGCATTTAACAATAGATAATTGCTGAAAATAAGAAAGTTTGCCTTGTTACAATAACAATGAAGGTGTTTCATTTTGTTTTGTTATTTGCCTTTATTACATTCTGGGTTTGTCCTGGTGTTGGGATTTCTAGTTCCTCTTTTTCCTCCATCTCTTTCTTTGCCTAACTCTTAAAATCCATATGCAAAAATTTAAGGAAGTATTCTGCTCATATAATTTGGATTGAATCATTTGTTCATTTATGGTTTTTCCAATGAAGAATAAACATTAGTTTCTATTATTTAGTTGAATTAAAAACATTGATTCAGATTTACATAACATGTTACTTATTCAGTAAAAATAAAACATATAATACCAAATTCACTATTTTATATAGAAATTCAGAATACAGTCATCCAGAACCCCCCTCCAGATACCAAATTTAATACCTGCTCAAGTCTCATATAAAATGACACAGTATTAGTACTTAACCTATATATATCCTCCCATATACTTTTCTTTTTTTTTTTAAAGAAAGAAAGAGAAAGAGAAAGGCGGAGAGAGAACAGGAGTCTTGCTCTATTGCCCAGGCTGGAATGCAATCTAAAAATAGGTATTAAAAACCTCTTTTATGCTGATAATTGTGCTTAACAGCAGAGACAGGAAGGAATAAGGGATGAAAATAACAAAGAAACAGCCAAACAATACTTCGTTTATGTCTGTGAAATGCTATGCAAATGCTGAAGAGTGATTTACTTCCAATTATGAGGTCACGTTCAAAATAGGTGTGATGTGATACTGAGAAAAATGTATGTTCTGTAGATCTGGGGTGAAGAATTCTATAAATATTCGCTGAGTTTACTTGTTCCAGGTCTGAGTTCAAATCACAGATGTTCCTGTTAATTTTCTATCTCATTGATCCATCGAGTATCAACAATGTTGTGTCAAAGTCTTCCGCTACTATTGTGCGGGAATCCAAGTCCCTTTATAAGTCATTAAGAACTTGTCTTATGTTTCTGGGTGTTCCTATATTGGGTGCATATATATGATCATTGACTCGTGTTGTTGCATTGATCCTTTTACCATTATGTAATGTCCTTCTTTGTTTCCTTTAGTCTTTGTTACTATTAAAGTCTATTTTGTCAGA
>CAUYOR010031528.1:0-29549 GCA_963573925.1 Callimico goeldii
AAACAAACAAACAAAATGCTGGGCGAGGTGGCTCATGCCTGTAATCCTGGGAGGCCAAAGTGGTCGGCTTGCCTGAGCTCAGAAATTCGACACCAGCCTGGGCACTGGCGAAACCCCGTTTCTACTAAAAATACAGAAAATTAGCCAGATGTGGTGGTGCGTACCTGTAATCTCAGCTACTCGGGAGGCTGAGGCACGAGAATTGCTTGAATCTGGGACGTGGAGGTTGCAACAAACCAAGACCACACGATTGCACTTCAGCCTGGGCAAGAGTGAAACTCAGTCTCAAAAAAAAAAAAAAAAAAAAAAAAGGACACAGGAGCTTGAGCTTGAGGGGCTCTCATGGAACAAACCTGGGATGATGAGCATCAAGTAAAACAATGGTAAAAGGGTGAGAATCAACTGAATTAACTAGGGAAACCATGAATAAATTCTGACATAAATTAAATGAACTCTGAATAAAATTGAGATAACTGAAAATTTGATTTCATCTCAAAAGTATCTCCCTATGAAACACTTAACAATTACAAAGATTTCACAGTGGAGAAGCCTGGAAGGCAGAGCCTGCATCAAACAAGTCCAGGGCACATCATCAGTAAGAGGACTCACTCAATCTGCACCACCTGACAGGATGCGGAGAAGCAGCCAGCATCCTCCTTGTACCAGTCCAGCCAGAGGCGCAAAACCTCGATCTAATTTAAAGGAAACACCAAACCAACCCACACTAATGGGCACCATAGAATAACTGCCGGTAATGATCAAAAGTGTCAAGGTCAGGCAGAGGAACCATTCCAGTTTGAAGGAGACTAAAGAGAGCTGACCACAGCTGTGATCTTGAACCAGATCCTTTCAGTGGAATGTGAATGCACTGCCTCATCAGAAGGTGGCAACACTTTCATGTCCATTTCCTGACCTTGAGGGCTGCAGTGTGGTTAAGAAGAAGGGTGTCTTGTCTGTAAGTAAACATTTCAAAATATCCCCGGGTAAGTAGGCCTCAGGTGGTTCGGACAAAGAGCTATATATGGTACCTGTATCTCCTCTGTAAATTCAAGATTATTTTTTTAAAAAATTAATGGAGGATATGTACTACTTTTGTGATTAGAAAAACTAGACACCCTAACTTGGAAATCAACATCAGTATAGGAGAGGGATGGCAGATAACACCGGTCATTGCAGTTCAAAGTCGAAACCCAAATTTTGACTATATCTGTTTAATCATGAGTTCAACTACGAGATGAACGCATATTTCACCCAAACGTTATATAGCACAGCATAAGGATATGATTATACTAACTATATTGTCATGATACTAGTCTGTCACCCAATCATTTTCTCAAAGTTCCTGAAAGATTTTGTTTTTCTGGTTCATGTGCTTTCATGAGAAAGTAGATTTTTAAACTGCAAGAAAGTGTCAAGAAAGCCACATCACAACCCAGACATGCACGGCAGCACGTCCCAAACAGCTTCAAGGTCCACATGCGGAACTGCCCCACTCCCGCCCAATTCTTCCTAGAAGGCTGGCCCCTGAGTGCTCCATCTGGGCAGCCACGAGCACTGCTGAGCCCCAACTGCACACTGCCCTAAAAGATGAAAAAGAGGCAAAACTCAGACACTAGCAAACACAGTAACCCACGACACGGGACAGGAACACTGCCCAAGGAGAGTCAGGAATATTCAGGCAGGGTGAGAGGGGAGTGACTGCATCAGCCAGCGAGGGCTTAAGAAAGGAAAGCACACATGTGCACGCGCGCATTCCCGCTACTTCAAGACGGCGGGGAGGCAGAGAAGACAAGCGTAAGTACATATTGGAATTAAAACACTCTAAGAAGAATCCTAATGCATGCCAAATAAATTCTAAATACATCAAAACAACCTTCAATAAAGCCGTGTGGCGAACTGGTAACAACAATCTAAATACTATACAAGGTAACTGGGGCAAGATTTGACGGAGAAAAGACCCTCACATCACCACCTCAGTCCTTCACGTGCCAGGTCCTCCTCTCTCTGAGACTGCAGGGCTGAGCCTGGGGATGCCACGGAGCCCTGTACACAGACAGCCTGGCAGTCTGCTGAGCTCACTGTGCAGGCGACAAAGGCAACACAGAACTTGGGTCTCAGGGGCTGGCCAGGCGGCTTCAAGCATGACCAATTGTATGAGAATAGAAGCCCCGTTTCAAAAGGAAAAAACTATATTCTTCAATGTGAACTGATTCCACGCACACTTAGTGATTTAAGCCAACGCTACAAGATCACCTAATTTTGTACTTATCAGCAAAAGTTTAAAAAGTAAATATAATTAAATCCGTAATATGATTTGAAACACTCATAAATGAGCTAAGTATTAATAAAATTAGAAAGCATATCACGAGTGAAATTAAGAGTAATATATATATTGCCACAAAATAAAACACATTAGGATGATGTAGTGTATTTGATTTTGTTCACACTAGCCAGCAAATGCTGGGGTGAATAGTATGCACTTGTAATCAGCTAATAATATGGACTCAGGAGTCAGCACGCAAACTCCAACAGAAAGAGCACGAGGCAAAGGAAAAGGGCATTTTAAGGTTCTACTCACAATACACATCAGTCTTCTACTTACACGCTACAAGACCCCAAGTAACAGAGTTCTCAGCCGTCGAGTACTTAGAGCAGACAGGCAGAAAAGATGCCGCAGGGCCCTCCTTTCCTCTTTTTTTTTTTATTTTTAAAGAAAAAGTTAAACAGGGCAAAAAGCTTCCCATTCTAATTAATAAATAAAAAAACCACACACTATAATATTGAAAAGGAACCCCTAAGGGGCAGAACTTTTTCTGAGCAAGTCACTTGCTTCAAAACCTCAATTTGAAATACAGTAAAAGAGGCCAAGGGCCAGGCACAGTGGCTCACACTTGTAATCCCAACACTTTGGGATTTTTTTTTTTTTTTTAATTAGCCAGGTACAGTGCCTGTAGTATGCCTCCCAGCTACTAAGGATCGTTTGAACCCAGGAGTTCGAGACTGCAGTGTGCTATGACAATGCCGCATCCAGCTGGAGTGACTAAGCAAGACCCTGTCTCAAACAAGCTAGAGGCCACGTTAGGTGGCTCACACCTGTAATCCCAGCAGCACACTTTGTGCTTTGGAGGCTGAAGCAGAAGAACTGCTTGAGCCCAGGGGTTCAAAACCAGCCTGGGCAACATAGCTGCACTCCATTTCCACAAAAAAATAAAAATTAAAAATTAGCCAGGCACCCCTATAGTCCTAGCTGCTCAGAAGGCAGAAGGAGGAGGAGGACTGCTTGAGCCCAGGAGCTAGAAGCTGCAGTGAGCTCCAACTGTACCACTGCACTCTAGCTTGGGCGACAGAGACTGCTTCAAAATAAATTGGTAACAGTACCAAATAAACACCACCTTTCAAACACTGTTTCTCCCAATTTTACACTTGCACCTCTGTTTGTTCCAACGGGTCTGGTCCTTTTGGGACAGGAGCCCTTTCCTCCAGTTTCCCCATTTCCCACAGGGCTGTCTCTTGTGGCAACCTCTTTAAGAGCACAGCTCTCTCCAGAGTCCCCACAGGTAAATCTCCTAATGGGCCAGGAGCAGTTGCTATACGCGTAGTTGTTGCCTTGGCACCCACGAGAAGACTGCTTTCTTTGCCCCAGGAGCCACACTCAGCCAGAGGTTCAATGACAACCAAGGTACAGGTGAGCTCAGCCACCGCGTCCTGTGTGCCTGGCCTGAGGAAAGAGTCTTTGCTCACAATACCCTGCTAATGCCCAGTGACTTAATTCCAGCTGCCTGGGCCAAGTGCTGGGCAGGACCAACATGCAGCACAACCCCCAAATTCATGCCACAAAGTTCCCCAGAAGGGCATTTAGAACGGCTTCTGCAGCTGAGATCGTAATACACACTGACCGGACCTGGTTGAAGTTATTTCCCCACTCCAGAAAAAAACAAGAAGTAGCACTTGGTCCAGCCAGCCAAACAGGCTGTGGTAAGAACGTCAGCCTGACTGTGTCAGACGCCGACAGCAGGGCCAGGAAGAAGTGCGTGCTGCTGGTGCAGGGTCCTCTCTCACAGGACAGAGCGAGGCCAAGAACCTCACTGCTCCAGTTCATTCATGCAGTCCCCAGCCTACCACATCACACAAAAGGATGCTGAAAGATCGGACAAAGGAGTCATGCCAAGAGAGGTGACAGAGTACAGAAAACAAGTAGGAGGAGAGAGGCAGCACTTAACCTGCTACACAAGACAGCCGTACACAAAAACACTTGGCCTCCTTGAGGACAGCAGGCCCCTGGGTACTGAGCCTGGTCACAGAAGGCAGCTGCTCAGCATACTTGGGTCGCACCTTTGTTAATCCAAGCACATGCAAATCTCTGAAGAAAGCTGCTCCATAAAGCCGTTCGTCCGGACCACACATCCAACGTCATCCAAGAATACAAAAGTGACACCTAGAGACCTGGTCTTCACACTGGATTATTTCTAAATTAAGCACATTCCTGAGAGCCTAAAAAGCTGATCTAGATTCTGGCAGCCTATTATAATTCACCAAAAAGTAAAGAAACGACAAGTTCACAATCTTACTTCCTTTTTTTTTTTTTAGACGGGGTCTCACTCTGTCAGCCAGACTGGAGTGCAGAGGTGTGACTACAGCTCACTGCAGCCTCAACCTCCTGGGCTCAAACGAGCCTCCCTCCTCAGCCTCCTGAGTAGCTGGGACCACAGGGGCACGCCACCAGGCCCAGCTAATTTTTTCTGCTTTTTGTAGAGATGGGGGTCTCACTTTGTTGCCAAGGCTGGTCTCAAACTCCTAGGCTCACGTTATCCTCCTGCCTCGGTCTCCCAGAATGCTGGGATTACCAAGGGCCCGTGTATGTATTAGAGGTATAAACCACCACGCCCAGTCAAATCATTACCTTTTTAGCAATCAACAGTATCCCATCTGTTCATCCCTCACCATACGTATACGGCACCTGCCAGATCCAGTTACTCTGCTAAACCACAAGGACCCAGAACAAGTAAAAGCATCCTCGATACATTAACAGCACATCGATGGCTGAGCCTGTAACCCAGGCTCAGGGTGGAAGCAGTAAAATCAAGAGGGGAGTTAGTCTAAGAGGCTTGTGCATTCATCAGATGAAGTCAGGGAGGCGGCTATCAGCCTCAGAGCTGGATCCCTGACAGAATGATGGAAACACTAACCCAGCCAGAGTCTAGACAAGAAAACCAATCCCCTGAAGGCAGCCACAGATGGACTTGGTCCCAGTGCTAACAAGCAGCAGGTTACTGCAGATGGGTCCTGAATGCATAAATATGGCTCTAGGGCTGGGACTTTGATTTGTTCACTGTTTTTCCAAAACATACTCACTGAATAGGTACTTGGTGAAAAATAAATGCCGGCTGAATCAATAAGAGATATTCAAAATTGCAAGAAACACAGGACAACTTTGCAGCGTGTATTTCAGCACAGAATACCTACCTTGCCGCAGAGGCCTGGCTGATCCCACCGCTGGGCTAGAAAGAGCTGTGTGGACAGGCTGTCCCTTTGACCCTGAGCTTTAGAGAAGCCCCACAGACACTCAACGCTGGATACATCTGTCAAGAAGTTTAAATGTGTGAACTTCTAAAAGTAAGGGCCAAGACAACAAAAGAAGAAATAATTACAGATCTTGATTTCACCGGGCCTGTCTCCCCTCCTGTAAAAAGCAGTTCATATTAATGCCTACCTTTTTTTGCTACCGTGAGCTTATGCACAGAGAGAGCTTAACCAGAGCTGGCATACAGTAAACAGAGTTGAGTTTGTATGACTATTATCATTTGTGAGGACATCAGCACCGTAAGGCAACACAGCCCTAACTAAACCACTCCTGCAAGTGGCTTCACTCCACCAGGATCTACTCTTTATTTTTGAGACAGAGTCTCACACTGTCTCTCCCAGGATGGAGTGCAGTGGCACAATCTTGGTTCACTGCAGTCTCCACCTCCCGGGTTCAAGCAATTCTCCTGTCTCAGCCTCCCGAGGAGCTGGGACTACAGGTGTGTGCCACCACACCCGGTTAATTTTGTATTTCTAGTAGAGATGGGGTTTCACCATGTTGGCCAGGCTGGTGTTGAACTCCTGACCTCAGATGATCCACCCGCCTTGGTGGCCCAAAGTGCTGGGATTACAGGCGTGAGCCACTGTGCCGGGCCAGGCTCTACCCTTTCCAGTGAAAAAAATGGGGTCTGTGATGGCTATATTCCAGATCCCTTTCAAGGACTGACCCTTTACAGCAGGGGTCCTCAGCCTCAGTGCTACTGACATTTTGAGTCAGATATTTCTGTTGTGGGAGCTACCCTGTACAGCGCAGGATGTAAGCATCTCTGGCTTCAATCATTAGATGCTTACAGGTGATGACAACCACAGATGTCTCTGGACACTGCCAGATGTGCCCTGGGTAACACAAATCACCCCAGTGACAACCACTGCTAGAAATAAACAGCATGACGACTGTATACGGGAAGCAATGCATAAAGGTGAGGATTTTTATATTGCTCATGGATTCTTAAAAGGGGTCACAAAATCAGATGTTCCATGAGTGACTATCAGCTCCAAGTGTTATCTTTCCAAACTTGAAAATTCAGTTTCTGATAAATCGATTTACCCAGGTAGGGAGGCATTAGGGCTGTTTTTAAAAAACAAAATTAAAAATCCACTCAGAGATTCAGCTTTCTTATCTTTAAAAGGAAGAAGCTGCAGGTCAAGAAGTACCCCAAGTCAGGCTGGACACGGTGACTCATGCCTGTATCCTAACACTTTGGGAGGTTGAGGCTGGCAGATCCTTTGAGGTCAGGAGTTCGAGACCAGCCTGGCCAATGTGGTGAAACACTGTCTCTACTAAAAATACAAAAGTTAGCCAGGCGTGGCGGTATGTGCCTATAGTCCCAGCTACTCGGGAGGCTGAGGCAGGAGAATCACTTGAACCCAGGAGGTGGAGGCTGCAGTGAGCCGAGATCGTGCCACTGCATTCCAGCCTGGGTGACAGAGAGAGACTCCGCCTCAATTAAAAAAAAAAAAAAAAGTACCCCAAGTCATAAAGCTGATAAGAACAGATCCAGGGAGAAGCTGTGGAACTAGCCAAAAAAAAGAAAAGAAAAGCCCCAAACTGAAGTGCAGGTCTCCTGACTCAGTCCAGTCAAAGACACCATCCTTTCATTTTCATTTTTTTTCTCTCTTCATTTTTTTGGGGGGGAATAGAGGCAGCATCATCCTTAACTGGAAAAACATCTCAACTCTTTGTTGAGTCAGGGAGAAAGAAACAATGTCTTACATTCTGTACCTAAGACAGCAAGTACTGCTGCAGGTCTCACAAGGTCCACCTCCAAGAAGTTCTGAGACTACAGAGGTAAAAGGCAAGCCCTGGAGTAGATCTGAACAACCCTTATGGGAAAGAATTCATCAGGACTGCTCTTGCTGCTTGCTACCTGTTGACTGTGGCATCGGTCGCTTCTCATCTCTTTCCGCCCTATAAGAGACCTGTGGCCACAGCACTGGGTCTCTGGGATACAGACAAGCCTCCTAAGAGACTGAAATGGGATGGGTAGGCGCTACATGTCTAACAGTTTAATTAACATTGGCAGTATTAATAGAGTAATACTGCAGTGAGCTTGCTATAGTGATAGTCTACCAAGGAATTTGATTTTTTTTTTTTTTTGAGAGGAAGTTTCCCTCTTCTTGCCCAGGCTGGAGTACAATGGCACCATCTCGCCTCACCAAATCCTCCATCTCCTGGGTTCAAGCGATTCTCCTGCCTCAGCCTCCCGAGCAGCTGGGACTACAGGCATGCACCACCACGCCTGGCTAATTTTTGTATTTTTAGTGGAGACGGGGTTTCTCCATGTTGGTCAGGCTGGTCTCAATGTTGGTCAGGCTGGTCAGGCAGGATCCTGACCTCAGGTGATCCATCTGCCTCAGCCTCTCAAAGCGCTGGGATTATAGGTGTGAGACACCACGTCCAGCCAGAATTTGATTTTTTAGCTTAAAAATATTGTAAAATAGACCTCAACAAAACAATGTAAAAACTGGCAATCCCCCAAGGCTTTCCCAAGAAATATATTCTAAAGTATATCTTCAAAACTATAATTTCAATTAAACTTTAATTATAATTTTAATATATGATTTAAATAAAAACAGGACCTTCTTATATTCATTCTTTCACCACCTGTTACACTTATTTACATTTGGAAAGACATCGTGGCCATCTTTCCAAGTAACAAATACAAATTTACCTCATTTGTTAAAACTGCATAAACCCCCTATGGATAGAACCCTTGAACTGATTTTTTAAAAAATTATAAACAATGCTAAAAAGAACATCCTCTGTTCACTTGGGCCTGTACCTCCATAGAATAAATTGAATTGGAAATGGAATTATATGATTACAGGGAATGCACTGATAGATACCGCCAAGGTAAAACTGTTCTCCTCCCGAAGAGTTTAACTAGTTACACTCACAACACCTGATTACAGAATATCCTCTTCTCTTTTGAGGACAACTAAAACGATCCTGTTTTTCTCCCAGTCTGATGTGGGGGAAACATGATTTTAATGGCAACTCTGACCAGTGAGACAGCAATCTTGTTTAGCTTACTGACCACTGGAATTTCTCTACTGTGAAGACCAACCTAAGCACAACCAATCCACCCACCTTTCTACCAGTGTTTCAGCAACGCTTGTAAGACAAAGCAAAATCCACATGTGGGCAACAGAGCAGTAGGAACGAACAGAATTATAAATTTAAGTGAAACTCCAGTTGTACGCCAAAAATAACCTTCCTAAAGGACACCCAGGGAAAGTGATAAGAAAATACTATTAAAAAGGACATCTTTTGCCTCAGTTAGTCACACTGTGGACAACATAAGCTGATGATCTGAGACACCTCAGCCTGCCAGTTCCATTTCATTCACAAACATTAACCTACCTCACTTTAAGAGAAGGACTCCCAAAAAGGTAATTTCGCTTACAGAAAAGCGTCAAAGTGTATACTGTTTTGGGGGTACACAGACCTGGGCAGATGGTAGACTGAGGCTGACTGACAAGGCCACATTAGAGAAGCAGTGAAGTGGGTCAAGGCACAAACTCTGGAGCCAAACCACTAACTCTAGCCTTTGCCTCAGGGTCTCCCTCAACCTGGGAATGACAACAATACTTGCCTCCTCCAGTTGATGGGAAACGTGAGAAATGTCGTGAATGGTGTGGCCCAGGGTCAACTCGCCATGATCCATCAGTAGTACAGGGTCACTCTGCTCCAGCTCTCCAAAGCCTTCAACATCCGTCTGCCAGGAGCCCTGCCCGTCTCCTGCACCCTCTGGCCCTGCTGCACATCGGCCTTCCACATTCCTCTAATGTGCTCAACAGAGGCCTGCCCCCAGTCTTTTGCACCTCCTGTCCATTCCTCTTAGAACACGCTGCCCAGACGCCTCACAAGACGCGTTCTAAGAGGAATGGACAGGAGTCCTCACTATGCCAAACTGCCACTGTGTCCCCCACTCCACTCCCCTTGATACTTTACTTTCCTCCTTCCTTCTTGTCCACACGGGACACACTGCACGTCTGCTGGTCTGCTGGCTGCCTTAAACGTGGCCTCCATGAAAGCACAGAACACACGTGCTTTCTCCTTGTCGCATCCCACTCACTGGATAATGTCTCCAGCACGCGCAGCCGTCAGATCAATACTTATACTACCTCCGGAGGCACCATTAAAATGATAGTTTTTTTTTTAAGATACAAATCACGAAAACAAAGACCAGGAACGGAGATAAGAACATCAGAATACTGGAGGCTAGAAACTGGAAACAGACCTGAAAGGGCTGAATCCTGCATCAGCAACGGGCAAGGCCAACGAGCAACAAGACTGGTAGCCAAGAGATGTCAATTAAAAACAGAGTTGTCTGACAGGTGGACAAGGCAGGAAGATCCCTGGATTCACCCCACAACTCTGCAGCCACATGGAGCCATTCCGTACAGTCCCTCTCCTGGATTCACCCCACAACTCTGCAGCCACATGGAGCCATTCCGTACAGTCCCACTCCTGCCCTGGCCAAATGGTGCAGTTTTTCTCTCTGCAAAGGGAAGTAGAATCTTTGAACTAGAGACACCAGTTACAGAGGAGGGTGGGAAACAAGTCTGAAAAGACGGGAAGTAAGCTCCCTCCGTGGTTACTGCTGTGCTCACAGGCCTCAGCCAGGCAAAGGGCTACAAGACGTTTCTCTGGGGAATCTGAAGAAACCCAACGAAGCTGACAGGGGTGCTGTAAGGAAATGGCCCAACCAGGTGCCTCTGCAGTGAATGCCACAGTCAGCAAGCCACAGCCACAAGCTCAGAGGCCCCCTGACTTAGGAGCAAGCACAAGAGCACCACTGGACAGCCCAGAAAAGGCTCCAACAAAGGCCAAAAACCCAAAACAAACAAAAGCAGCCTGAACAGTGACTTGAGGAAAAAGAAAACCTCACTGATATCATCAAAGAGTTAAGAGGTGATACCACATTCACGAAACAAAAAAATAGATTACAAAACAGGAATGGAGAACAAGAGAAAGCTCTTAGAAATGGAAAAAACCTCAGAAGGGCTGGAAGATAAATGTAAGAATAACTTCCAGAAAGAAAATGAAAAAGCAAAGGCTACAAAATATCAATTAGGAGGAATACGATCTTCTTTTTTGAGATATATTGCACAGCATGGTGAATATAGTAAAAAATAATGTAGCTGTCAAAAGTGCCGAGAGTAAATTTCAAATACTTTCACCACAAAAAACTTAAAAGTATTTGAGGCAATGAATTATGTTAATTAACTTGATTTTATTCCACTGTATTCATAAATCATAACATCTCTTTGTACCCCAAAAATATGTACAAGTATAATTTGTCAATTTACAGTTTAAAAGATAAAAACAAAAAAATCTTGGGCGGGGGAAGAGAAAACAAGAAAATTATGAGTGCCAATCAGAAGGTCCAAGAGAAGAATTCCAGACAGAGAAAGCAAAGAGAAAGAAAAGCAATAAATCAACAAAAATGCCCAGCATCGAACAACATGAGTTACAAATAAATGGGACCACAGAGTAGGCAAGACTTCGGATGAAAACAGTCTGCAACAGACATCACTGTTCTGGGAGTTCTGAGTTTCACAGACAGAAAAGCCTCTGAGGCCAGATGCAAAGCCTTCACTCCCAGCACTGTGCCTGAGGCAAGAGAATCACCTGAGGTCAGGAGTTCAAGACCAGCCTGGGCAACACTGAGAGCTCATGTCTACAAAAAGTTTTATAAATTATCTGGGTGTAGCATTGCATGCCTGCTGTCTCAGGTACTTGGGAGGCTAAGGCGAGAGCATTGCTCGAGCCCAGGAGATCACAGTCACTGTGAACCATGACAGTGCCACTGCACTCCAGCCTGGGCAACAGAGCAAGACACTGTGTATCCAACAAAAGAAAGAAACAGAAAGCTTTAAGCTTCACGGAGGAAAACACAGTCACACACAAAAGCTCTAAAAATGTTACCTATCAATAAAGAGAAAAATGAATCAGAAGAGCTTAAGACTTCAACACCACTGGAAGCATACAGACAGTGGGGCAAGATGCTGTCCAAACTCCTACTCAAGTGTCAGCAGAATGAAGCACTTTCACACGTTCACATTCTTAAAACGTCATCTGCCATGCACTTCTCAGGCAGCTAGTGAAGAATGTGCTCCATGAAGGTGAGAGAGTAAAATCAAGAGAATGACGTGGGTTCCAGAAAACTGAGCCTCCAACACAAGAGGGAGTAATGAAATTTACAGGAAGATTCCAGGCACAGACAAGCCTGCAGCGGGTTGGAGGTGTTGGAAGAGATTTATTCAAGATAAAACGATAGGAATACTAATTTTCATCAAAAGAACGGACAATTTCTTGAAAGGAGATTTAGACAACTGGTGCAGAATCTGGGGTTGAATTGTAGTGATAAAATATAGAAAACCGAGCAAGCAGGAAGCAAACGAAAACAAATGAGACTTGTAATAACCCAGGAAAACAAAGTCATCCAGGAAAGGGAAAACAATCCTATTGTACCACTTTGCCCAGCTGTGAATGGCAATATGTAGTCATAAAATAATACTGAACTGACTAAATTAATAATATATCACTCTGGGAAGCCGTGGATCTGTTTGCACAGAGAAGGCAGAGGGTGAAAGAAAGCTAGGAACTTCCTACCTATTCTCAGTGTCAAGTGAAGAGACGCCACATTCAACAGGGGGAGGGGATACAGATACAGATGTCAAGAAAACATGCTCTTCAGAGTTGGAGGCGAAGATCAAGGAAACAGACTAAAGCTAAAGTAGACACTCTGCAGGGGAGGACACTCAGGGGAAGGACAGTGGCACTTCTTCCTTACAAGCCTTTCTAGGATTATCTGACTCCATAAATTACATTAAGATATAACCATGATTTGAAATAAGATTAATATGAATGCTAATAAAAAGAAGTAAGGGAGAGTATGTAGTCAATGTACTGTTACCAAATTAATAGCAAGTATCAACAGGATGAGTAACACAACGACATGACGTCCAGACAGGTCTCAGAACAAGTGTCTCGGTATTTGAGGAACTTCAGTGTGCTTGGTAAAACAACAGCCTCCTAGGGATTTCACTTCCAAAATGTCTCTGACTTTAGAAATACTGAAGAATAACATGTAACCGATTTTTAAAATATTATACAAATGAAAAAAGGTTCTTTTCATTATTTCCTTGGTTTCCAAATGTTGAATGTTGTGGTGCTTTTACAATTTAAGGAAAAAAGCATTATGCTGGTTGAGGTCCTCCGCTTTTCCACTTGGTCAAAAACCTTTACATGTATTTTGTACTTTTGTGTCATCATAATTTGGCAACTGAGAAAGCTGCGTGGTATGCTTCTTCCAGAACTTGGTTACTGCTTACCAGAAGAGGGAAAAGCTTTCTTACCACCATTTGCCTATGGGATGGATGCCCACTGAATGGGCCATGCCAAATAGAAAAACCACTTGGTACTTCATAAAGCATGTTCTCTGCTTAATCCTTTCTGTAAATAAATTGCAGCTGGGACGCACTAATGGAGAATCCATATGACCCATGAAAGATCCTAAGTTATCCCAGTGGACTCAGTGTCATCATCTCAAATTCTGTGCGGGTCAGAGTATCTTAGATCAACGCCCTTCACTGCACAGCCTGAGCCAAGCCCTTTACCATTCGCAATGGCAAAGAGTATACCAAATTGTCAACCTGTTGCCCACATATGAAACCAACTATAAACGTCAGCCTCCTCTTTCCTCACCACCTGGAAAAACTCTTACTCATCTTTTAAACCCCAGTTCAAGGACCCCATTCTATATGAAGACTTTCCAACAGGTCATCACAGCCTATGTCCTATGTCCACACCTTATACGTATTTCTATCACACCATAATGCAATTACTCATCTACAAATGACAAATGAGGCTCCCAAATTAGACCACAAACTGCTTGATGAAAAGAAGTCTATATCCTCTTGGGGTTTTTTCTGTTAGTTTTTTAAGACAGAGTTTTACTCTGTAGCCCAGGCTGGAGTGCAGTGGTGCAATCTTGGCTCATCGCTGCAACCTCCGCCTCCTGGGTTCAAGCGATTCTTGATTTTCGTGCCTCAGCCTCGCATGTAGCTGGGATTACAGGCATGCACCACCATGCTCGGCTAATTTTTTTATTTTTATGTAAAGACGGGGTTTCATCATGTTGCTCAGCCTGGTCTCGAACTCCTGACCTCAAGTGATCCGCCTGCCACAGCCTCCCAAAGTGCTGGGACTAGAAGCGTGAGCTACCACACCTGGCTGAAAGCTCAATATCCTCTTAACCTTTGTATCTGCAGAGCCCTTAAGCTTACACAGTAATTTCCAGCAAATATTTTTTTGAA
This sequence comes from Callimico goeldii, assembly GCA_963573925.1. Classification (NCBI taxonomy): domain Eukaryota; kingdom Metazoa; phylum Chordata; class Mammalia; order Primates; family Cebidae; genus Callimico; species Callimico goeldii. The sequence goes on from CAUYOR010031528.1 coordinate 13,909, forward strand.
TTGAAATGAAGAAGTGAGGCCTTGAGGCTGAAGCTAGACAACAGAAGGCCAAAACAAAACCAGGTCAAATACTGAATTACTCAAGAAGAAATTCTCCCACCAGGCCACTAAGAAGTTAGCTTTGCCCACTGGAGATGTCACGGTAACAGGGATTCGATTAAGCTTAGTGGCGCTGAGGGATGGGACACAGGCCAGCTACATCTTAGAGGTGTTCTCCTTACACTCAATGTACTTTTACCCCAATGACGTTCATTTGACACGATAAGATGAGCTAAGTCCCCTCAATAGCGCTTGGCACCAAGCGAACCTAATAGTAGTAACAGGAAAGTTTAACCCTCACAATGCATTATTTAATTGGGTTTCAAATGCTGTACCTGAGACTTGAGGAAACAGGCTCCAGCTCCATTTTCTCCAAGTCTAAAACTCTTAATAGGTTGACAATTCAGACCCAGAGATTTGATAATTCAAATGATGGAAATAATTCTTAACCAAACACCTTTTCAACTATTTTTAAATACTGCTGCCAAGTATCCTAATATCCTGTGTACTTAATGAATTTAGCCTGGGGGCACTTCCAGCTATCAAAAGAATCAAAATATAAATCTAAGCAATATGTTTCATCCAGTTTTTCAGCATCCCAGATTTGCTTCCCTAAATGAACAGTAAGCTTATTATGCAAGGTGCCACTACCAGGAGCCTCAGACAAAATCCTAATTGTGACTTATCCTATCTTAATAGGGTTTTAAGGAAGTTACCTGCTAAGAAAATGACTGATTATTCTTAAGCGGACATCAAATAAACGTGAAGTCACTGCTTGAGGCTGAGGGTGTAGGATAGCTACGAATCTCAGGATACACAGCAAAATGCACAACTGAGGGGCAATCGTCATGTTCCTGAAGATTACCACTCATCCACATTCTTTCAAACGTTTCCTTCGACTATATGCACTGTTCAATAAAGCAAAGCCCAAGTCGACTTCCTTTGGTTTTACATGGCGTCCAAACACCATGTCAAGTCTGACCTCTCATTTCCTAAGCGGAATGGGGAGGATACGCAGCAGCCAGACCTGAGCACCTTACCACTTTTCAAAGGAGCCTCGCACAAAAATACCCTAGCAACATGCCACGGTGTCAGAACAGCTCAGGTTCCCAACACCAGGCGGGTCAGCCATTAGGAACTCAGGAAGTACTTCCCTTAAAGGGGAGAAACCTAGGAAGGCTTCCTGAACGAGGGGTCTTTGCGCCGAGCCTTGGTGTGAGTCTCGGACAGTTGCTGAGCCTCCAGGCCACGCGGGAGGGAGGAAAAGACACCCCGGGCCGGGGCACGACCCGCGGGCCGGAGTCGCCCGCGCCTATCCCGCTCAGGCCGCAGCCAGGAACGGAACCCTCCCGTCCCCGAGCCACGTCGCTGCTCGTAGGCTCGCGGAGCACTCCCCAGGTCTCACCTCGGGCCCCACACCAGGAGAAAGCTAGGGGCCGCGCCAGCTCCGCCCTCCCCCGCGGGGCGGCGGGCCCCAGCCCGGGCACAGGAAGGCCACGTCCCCGGGGAGGGACGACGACTCGATGGTCTGCGCAGGGCCGTCGACCCCACGTGGCCTGCATGCAGCCAATCCCGGAGAGGCCCCCGATCATCGAGACGGCGGAGGCCGTGGGCTAGACCAGCCTCGCGTGGCCGCTCGCCGTTCTCCGCCCAGTCGGCTTGGCTCCCCGGCTCCGTGCTGCCGCCATCTTCCTGGAGGACTGGAGCAGAAGCGAAGGCTCCCCCTCCCAGTGATCGCTCCGCACTCCCGCCACCAGCTGCCCTCCCCCGATCGCCTCTCTCCTCCTCAGTGGGCACCTGGCTCCTTCTAACAAACGCCCTTCCCCCCACTCCAGTTACTCACTGCAAGGCGAAGATACTCATTACCTGTTCCACTCTTATTAGCATAGGAAAACCCAGCTCATAAGGTAGGAACTGTGGCGAAACAGGGACAACCCGCCATCTTGGTAAAGGAGAAGAGAGTACGCTTGACCTCCCCCCACCCCCAGCCTCTATATGGCCAACCGCCGTGGGAGGAGCACGGCGCTTGCGCAGAGGCGAACAACGCGGACGAGGCTGGGCCTGCGCGCTCGGAAGCCGGCCGCACGGGGGAGGGGAAGAAGGCCGAACCGCGCGGAGCCAGGAAGGAGTTGGCAAAGGGGCGGGGCGGCGCGTGACGTAATCTGCCTGCGCGCTGGGCGGGGCAGGGTGTGAGCCGGCCGCGGGCGCTGGGCGGGTCCGTGGCGCGGTCTGTCGGCGTCTGTTTTCTCGCTGGTTGGCGGGTGAGTTTCTCGCCGGTGTTCCCCGCCGCGGCGGGGGCACAAGTTGTGGGTCAGCCCCCACCTAGGAGGTGCGGGAGACGCCCCGTTCGTCCCATACCCTCGCGCGGTGGTCGGCCTTCTTTGGGGCGCCGGCGGGGCGTGATGGGGGAGGGGCGGCCGGGCCGGGCTCTTCGGCCCCCATCCTGGGCTCCTCCATCCGGGGCGGCCCTAATGCCGGCAACAAGTGGTTCCGACACTGGGAGCTGGGAGCGGGAGTGGGGATCCCGGGGACCCTGTGGTGACCCTGCGGGAATTCCACCGCACGGTCGTTGGTACTGGGCCTCCGGGCGTCCAGTGCCGTCGAGGCCGGGAGGTTTGATGCACGGAGGGAGGTTGCAGGTTCAGGCCGGACGAACACTTAACAGCTTGTGTGGCCATCTTGTCTTTCTAACGGTGCCGTTTCCTCCGGGAGGCGTGGAGGACGGGCCAGCCCCTAATCCTCCAAGCCCTTCGGCTGGACGCAGCGAGTAAGCGGGGAGAGCTACTAGGCCTTGCCTGCGGGTACCTTCGGCGTGGAGAGGCGACGAAGGGCTGCACCAGCGAGGCACGGACAGACAGCGGGGGTAGGGTACAGGGTGCGAGGCCGCTGAGTTGGGCGGGGCATGAGAATGCAAAGCTCTGGTCTCCGCGGTCTCAGTGAAGTTCCAACCGTGACGTGGCCTAAGGCCCAGACAACACCTGGCTCGCTTTTACCTTTTTGGCCTAATTCTTGTCAGTACTGCCAGACCCTGCCCTCTCTCCGCACAAACACATGACCCAACTACACTGAACTTGTGGTTCAAACTTCATGTTTGGCCATTGGCCAAACCCTTCCTTAAGTCTGCATACCTCCCACCTTCTCCGCCTTCCCCTTACCAAGTCCCTGCTTGTGGGATTCCGCCCAAGTTAGATTTCCTCCGGGCTGGCTTGGCTGTTTGCCTGATGTTCCGGACGGTCCTGCGAGGGGCAGGGCACATGTCAATCTTGTCACCCATACACCTTGCCTAGGTCGGTGACCGGCACCCAGTAGGTTCTCCACTATTTTTCTAATGACTCGAATCATAATGCCTGCCGCTACAATGTTTCAAGTAGCTTTGCCGTCATAAAGAAACATAGGGCGTAGGGGTCGTGAAAGCTGATACCTGATACTTAGGATTTGAGCTTCATTGGTTTCGTTTATTTTTGATAGCTCCCATTAGGTGATTCTTTGCACCGCCCAGCATCCTAGTTCATGATGTGTACTATTGTGTCTGATCTTGGCGTTGATCTCACTAGCTGTAAAGGTGGTCCTGATTTTTTCCCCCCCAGCTTCCACCTTGATCTCTCAGCAGTGCAGAATAAAGAACAAAAGCATTTAAATTAGATCAGATTGACATTCTGACTAGCTCCTAAACTAGCAAGGTGACCTAGGGAAAGAGGCCAGGGGTTCTCCTATCATTCGTAAATGTAATTCAGGGTTCCTTTTTGTTCCCAATACCAGAGGAACTGCTGTAAAAGAAAAAGTTACGGGTACTTTTTTTTTTTTTCTGGAGGAAGAGGCACACCAAAACTCATTTGGCAGCAGAATTGAGGCGAGGGCATGTGTATACTCTACACCACTTTCTGTTAGTGGTCGTACGTGCCGCCGATCCCAGCCCCAGCCCCTGGTAAGAGTGTTCCCTGGTTATTCTGAACATACACCTTCCTCAAACCCAAAGAATCCAAATGCTTCGAATAAGAGATCATGGACCTTCAGGGTTCCACATCGAAGGATGTTCTGCATCTTCTCTTTTGTTTTGGGAAATTGGTTTTGGTGTTTTTTTAATGTATTGGGATGGGACTATTCTGTGGAAGAAATAAGTTGTGGGTCAAGATTAAAGAACTTTAAACCACTTCTGGCATGTGGAATAAACACGATCTGAAGGAATAAAATTTTCATTTGACTTCGTTTTTGACCCAGTTTGTCTGCACCCAGGGTTTCAGTTTAATAGCAGCGCTTGACAGTTGTGTTGCTAGATCAAGTCTTTCTCACTGAAAACCATGTGCTTCAGAAGTTCATTATTCCTATTTTACCTTCCATTTCACATTAGTTAATAAATTATGAGAGAAAATAATTGTGGATCCATGTTATGTTTCAGAAAAAAAAATATGAAAAAAATAGGAGATGGCAGGAGAAACTTGGTAAAATCAAAGCAAAGTTGAAATGTCAGTTTGAGACAGATGGTTTCTCCCTTTTCCCCTATGTGTGCTCAGGGTTCAGTGGGGCTGAGGGGCCTAGGAGGCGCTCTGTGGTATTCCTATGTTGTACTGTGTGGGTTTGAAATCAGATACATGTCATAGGTGGTGAGGCAAGTGCCTGCTCTTTTCTATTAAACGCATTGGCGTTTATGCTTCCATGTGAACCTGAAGCTCGTTTTACCCAGTTCTTTAAGAAAAAAGCCACATTAGGGACTCCACTTAGAAATGGATCAAATTATATGCTAATTTGGGAAAAATAAAAAGGATTTGATTTATGTAGGACCTGTTTTCTCTCTTCTAGTTGGGTCCTTGTTTGGAATTTTTTTTTTTTTTTTTTTTTTTTTTTTTTGACAAAGTATTTTGCTCTTGTTGCCCAAGCTAGAGTGCAGTGGCCTGCTATTGGCTCAACACAGCCTCCGCCTCCTGGGATCAAGTGTTTCTCTTGTGTCAGCCTCCCAAGTAGTCAGGATTACCGGCATGTGCCACCATGCCTGGCTAATTTTGTATTTTTAGTAGAGATGGGGTTTCTCCATGTTGGCCAGGCTGGTCTTCAACTCCTGAACTCAAGTGATCCGCCTCCCAAAGTGCTGGGATTACAGGCAGGAGCCACCGAGCCCAGCCTCCTGGATTTTTAAAAATTCTGTTGTAAATGATGTGCCTCCATTTCTATCCCTCGGTATTCAGTGCTACTACTTGACTTACTTGAAATCTTATATTAAGCTACCTTACTAAATTACCTTATTCTACAATTCTTTTAGCCAGAGTATTTGTATTTTCTGTGTATTCAGTCCAATCAGCAAAAAGCTTTTTGTTTTCATTTTCTTGTCTGATTACATTCCGCGAACTCACCGGGGAAGTATCAAATAATCTTGGTGAAACTGCAGTATGTAGGTCTTACCTGGATCTTGATTCAAGGAAGAAGTGAGAGAGTGGAGAATATGAATACTGATTGGGTATGTGATTGCATTAAGGAACTAGCTATGGAGCCCTTATTTTTAGATATGCGTAGATGCTAGGTACTAGTATTTGCTTCATAATCGTCCAGGCAGTGGCAATGATGATTGTGGGAATAGATGAAACGTTATTGACCTTGAGTTGCTAATTGTTGAAGCTGGATAATGGATGGCACATGGGGGTTTTGCTCGATTTTGTATAGGTCTTCAAGTATAAGTTTTCATGTAAGTGTTTTAAAATAATTATGGAAGGGCATTTCTGCCTAATTATCAGTTGTAATTTAAATAGATTTAGTTTTCCATTGTTTAGAGAATAGCATTTGCCATAGGTTTTCAGACAGAAATATTCTGAATTAGATTTAAGGAATTTTTATTTATTTATTTATTTATTTATTTATTTATTTATTTATTTATTTTGAGACAGTCTCACAGTGGCGTCATTTCGGCTCACTACACCCTTCACCTCCTGGGCTCAAGGGACCCTCCCACCGTCACTTAGCTGGGACTACAGGTGTCCGCCCTCACACCCAGCTAATGTTTTTGTGTTTTTCTGTAGAGACAGTGATTTGCCATGTTGCCCAGTCTGGTCTTGAACTCCTGAGCTCAAGCATTCCTCCTGCCTCTGCTTCCCAAAGTGCTGGGATTATAGGCATGAGCCACCACAGCCCTCCAGCAGTTTTCTTAGAGTTTTCATTAGAATTGGTTGCTGAGTTTCATATGCTTCATCAGCATCTATGAATCCATGATTTTTTTTTCCCTGTAGTGTGTTGTTGGCTTACTTTTTGATACATTCCTGGAATCTAATTGCTAGCAAATATTTTATTCAGGATTTTTGCATTTATATTTGTGAGTGAAATTGACCTATGATATTCACTTATTCCTTCATTTCTTCTTTCTCCATCTGAGCTTGTTATTAAAACTGCGCTGTCTTCATAAAACAGAGTTTTTTGCCTTTTTCCTCTAGAGGCTTGAAACAGTTAAATGACTTTGGTCTTGTCCAGGGTTGGATGGAGTTCAACTCTAATGTCAAGTCTTGGTCCTTCTCGTTGGTATGTCTTTAATCAGCTGCTTAGTGATATTTGTTTTAGTCAGATTTTCCACTTTTTGTTTCTGTACTGGTAATTTACAGTGCCCATTTTTTCTATATTTTCAGATTTGTGGCCATTTTGCTACAGGTAGACTCCTCTGTCATTATTTTAGCTACTTTTCTATATTTTCTATTTTTTTTCCTGAATTGGGCTTGTGAAGAATTTGTTTTAGAAAACTGGCTTCTGAGGCCAGGCATGGTGGCTCACACCTATAATCCCAGCACTTTGGGAGGTCAAGGCAGGGGGACCACTTGAGGTCAGGAGATTTCACCTGGCCAACATGATGAAACCCCATTTCTACTAAAAATGCAAAAATTAGCTGGGCCTGGTGGTGGATACCTGTAATCCCAGCTACTCAGGAGGCTGAGGCAGGAGCATTGCTTGAATCCAGGAGGCAGACATTGCAGTGAGCTGAGATCACGCCAGTGCGCTACAGCCTGGGTGACAAGAGCAAAACTTGGTCTCAAAAAACAAAAAACGGCTTTCAGGTTTGTTTGCTCTTTTTTCCCGCTCATAATTCATTTTTTCTCTTTATCGATTTCCTGTTTTGAGTTATTTTGTTCATTTTCCAGTATTGTTGAATATCAAATTTATTTATTTTCAGTGTTCTTTAATAGTGAAAAATCGTGAAACTCAAATTGTCTTCTGAGTTTGTGAAGCTTTTACTATATCTCATGAGTTTTGCTTTTATCTTGTTTCCATTCCTTTTCGAGATTGCTTGTGGCTTTGCTTTTGTTGCCCACCTTGATCCAGGGGATATCCTGTAATGTAACAAATTACTGGGAGTTTGCATCCCCCCCCATTTAAGCATATCATTATTTAAGAACACTGACTGTAAAAATGCTTTTCAATTTTCAAATTTTGATGAGGCTTTTTTTATGGTAGATACATGACTTTTAAACTCTTTTTTTTTAAGTTTTCTCCTTATTGATTGAAATTTCTCTGTCTGCTAAATCAAATTTATTGGTTGTATTGCTCAATTCTTCTGTCCTTGCACATACTGTGTTTAATGAATCTGTTCAATTCTCAGAGACATCTATTAAAGTTTCTCAATTGAATTGTATTTTTCTTAACGTTGTATTTTTCCTAGTTCTTGCTTTATTTACAGTGATTATTTGAATATTGAGGCTTGTGAATATTATATCTTCCCTATAAATTGTTTCTTTTATCATCATAATTTGTTGTCCTGTTACTCTGCTTAGTTCTTTTTACCTTAATGCCTGTCTTGGCTGATAGGAGTGATGTGTCTCCTCTGTGTTGGCTCCAGCCTGCTGTCTTTTACCTTGTCCCGTTTGTTCCTTTGTTTAAGGCATACTTCTTCCGCATACCTTAGAGCAGGACTGTTTTTTGGTTTTGGGGGTTTTTTAGCCCAATCTTTTAAGCGGAGAATTTGGTTATTTCCCATTTATATTGATGACTGCCATTCTTGAATTTTGTCCCTGTTGTCTTGATTTAGGATTACAGCTGATTTTGTTTCTTCTTGTTCCTTTTCTGTATTTTTGCTGGTTTGATGAAGTTTCTGTTTTCTTCATGTTTTTCTCTTAATTTGGAAATTTTCCTTGTTATTTTATTTATTACCTTTTTTTTTTACTTCCATAATCAGATGCCTATCTCTGTATTATTTAAAAACATGATGCCAAATTCTTCTGCCAGAAGTGTCTGTATTCCATCTGACCCTTCTCTTTCCCTTTAGGAAGTTCTACTCCACACTCACACTTGATCTCAACTCTTAGGTTTTGCTCAGGTTAAAGGCTCATGAATCTTACTGCCACCATCCCTTGGTTAACTAAGCCAAATGACGTTGAGGATGCAGGGATCTCATTTCTTCCAAGGTTGTTGGGAACGTTTCTAGTCAGAAGGGAAACACAGAGTGCACAGTATTCAGGAAGTTAAGGTTTGGGGGATGGGAATCGAGAGGCAAAGTGAGAGAAGCTTTTTAATAAGTTTCTAAGCTCCAGAGGGAATGAAATTTAACAGTGGTCAATTATCTTTCCTGGTGTTGTTACCGAAGGTTGGCCAACAGGCTCCATGCTTTCCAAAGCTCCATGGTTTCTAAAATGTCTGAAAATTCCACATCCCTCAAACTATTGGCACATTTCTCAATCACTCAGATGCCTTCAGTCCTATTTCCCTTCCTCATAAATGCAGTTCACGTTGTACCCTGTACCCCAGTGTCGAGACCTAGTTCTCACGGAGCTCTAGGAATCTCAATGAATGGCAGACATGTTAAGGTACAGTGCTCTGAGTAACGGCATCCCTTCCTCTTTGAAAGGGTTCAAAGAGAGAAGGGGAATTACATAATTCTAGAGGTCAGGGAAGTGAGCATCCCATGTGTGTCCCTAGGGTCTAACATATAATCAGTACTGAAAAAAAAGTATTTGAATATTATTGAAAATATGGGATAGGTATGTACGTGTATATATACAGTTGCTTTTATCAACTTAAAATTTTTGAAAATTTTAAAATTTTTTCATAGAGACAGGGTTTTGCTGTGTTTCCCAGACTGGTGTCAAATTCCTGGCTTCCAGCAATCCTCCTGCCTCTGCTTCCCAAAGTGCTGGAATTACAGGCATGAGCCACTGCACCCAGCCACCATTTGTTTTATTTTTTTTTTTTTTTGAGATGAAGTCTCACTCTGTCTCCCAGGTTGGAGTGATCTCATCTCACTGCAATCTCTGCCTCCCAGGTTCAAGCGATTCTCCTGCCTCAGTCTCCTGAGTAGCTGGGATCACAGGCATGCACCACCATGCCTGGTAATTTTTGTATTTTTAATGGAGATGGGATTTCACCATGCTAGCCTCGGCCTCCCAAAGTGCTGGGATTACAGGCGTGAGCACTGCATCCGGCCTCATTTTTTAAATCAAGTTTACTTTTGTAATAGTAGATGCTTGTTTTACTCCTAGGGAAATATTTGAAGTAATTGAGATGCTGTCATCTAAAATAATCAAAAGGCTCCTGATTCAGTTAAAATAGTTCATTTAAGTTCAAAGTGTGAAGGCTGCTGTCCAGGGAAAAGAACTACACCAAAGAATGGTGATTAGTGCTCCTGGGGTGGGGAAAAATGAGAACTGTTTATATTGGCAAAATGGAGGTACCAAACAGAATTACATTTTCTGTCCTAAGGCTCACTTAAAGATACAAATTTGATTGGCTGCTGTTGATTACACAGGAAGGAGTTTGTTTAACTTTCTTTTGAAAAGAAGTAACAGTCGTAAGGATCTCTCTCTATCGCCTAGTCATTTAGGCTAGGTTTGAATAAAGAATAGGGAGTCTGGTTAATGTATAAAATGTAAACATAAAAGTCAGAAAGAATAAAAGTAATCATATTACATGCGTCAGCTTTCAGCGCCTAACTTTTCCCTTGGGCATAATAAATTTGGAAGGTCCTGAAATTGTATTTTCTTTTTACGTTGCCTATGTGTAAGTCTTACAGGTCAGTTCATGCTGTTAAATATGCGTGCGGATACATACATACTATGTATGTACGTTTATGTGTGTCTGTGTGTTTTTTTTTGACAGACGAAACTTCACAAAAGATGTCTAAGGTAAGATCGTACTTCGTGTATCTGCAGCATAAGGAGAAGTTGCTTTATGTTTTCAGATTGTTGACAGGATTCATATGAGTATTTTTAATACAACTGATATATTTGATTCATTAAGACAAACAGTTCTAATTTGATTGTCATCTTTTTTTTTTTTGAGACAAAGTCGCCATCTTGGCTCACGGCAACATCTGCTTCCCAGGTTCAATCGATTCCCTTGCCTCAGCTTCCCGAGTAGTTGGTGCTACGTGCCACCGCACTTGGCTAATTTTTTGTATTTTAGTAGAGACAGGGTTTCACCATGTTGGCCAAGATGGTCTCGATCTCCTGACCTTGTGATCTGCCCGCCTCACCCTCCCAAAATGCTGGGATTACAGGCTTGAGCCACTGAGCCTGGCCTAATTGTCATCTTAAAAAGTTGGAGCTTTCTCTTTTTTCAGGCTTCTCTCTTTTTACTACACACATCAGTAACAGTCCTTTTAACCCCTTAGTTAATTCCCAGCAGACCAGATAATTTAGAACTCTAATAATTTATTATTATGAAATTGATGGGGCTCGTAGACTTGATTGGTTTAAAATCAGCCCTTGCAAGTTAGCTAAGAGATAAATGAGTTCTATAGAACATATTCTGAGAAAAGCAGAACTCGTGGTTAACATTGCAAGATTATTATTTCTGTTTTTTTAATCTTTAGTCCTGTGGGTGTTTATAACTATTCAACACAAAATTATACCAGTTTTTGCATTTTATGCAAGTGCTAGCGTGGAACATGGATAAGGAAAACAAAAAAAAAAATTAGTCATTTCACCACTCAGAAATAACCACTGTTAGTATGTTATATATATATTATTTCTCACCTGTGTGTGCGTGTGAATGTACATTTACAAAATGTAATCTTAAAGGAAATATTATTTTATATCTTGCCTTTTTTGAAATTAATAAATGGATTAATTTCTTCTCATTCTCATTCTCAGTAGCCACCGTCTGCGTTGTGATTTCACTTCTGCTGTTCTTGTCTTCTCACATTGCTGTCCTCTCTCATCACATACCCTCCTATCAAGGAATGTTGATGCTTCAGTGTAGTCAGCTGTCATCTTCTCTTTCTGTTTTTTCTTTCTTGGTCTTTGAAGCTAAATACTCAACATCCCACCTTTAATTTGCCTGCCTTACCCTTGGTGAAACTTTTCTGTAGAGCTAGAAGTATAGCAAGAGAGATGCCTTTTTCCTGGATACTTTTCATAAATGGATCTCACCTAATACTGGTGGAAGCTATTCTTTAGCCAAGTTTGTTGAATGAAATCATTCATTCATTCAAAGCACTGTCAGCTGTAGCAGTACTTGGTAAGCTTGACTGATATTCCTGGAACTTCATAGATAGTCTCTCAAGTCAAAATTTGAAATTGCAGTAAGATGAATTAAACATGTATCTTCTATGTATTGTTAAATTGCTGAACAGGGTACTGATTAACAAAATGTTGATTTTCAATCAGCATATAGCTAAGGAGTTATACATTAGTGTTTCTTTTTCTAATGCTTCTAATTGAATGCTGCTGGTTTTCTGATAGAAGTATGACTTTATAGAATTGTTAATTTATCCATTTGTTAAATTTGTGGAAACTGCTGATACCTATGTTTGCTTCATGTCTAAATGATTATATCTTAAAAGCAACTGCTAAGGTGTTTATTGTTTGTTTGTTTGTTTTTTCAATCTTATTTAGCAACAACCAGCTCAGTTTATAAATCCAGAAACTCCTGGCTATGTTGGATTTGCAAATCTCCCCAATCAAGTTCACCGAAAATCAGTGAAAAAAGGTTTTGAGTTCACACTGATGGTGGTTGGTAAGAAATTCATTTATACTCTCCAACTTAGTAAATAAGTGTCTCCCCTTTCCAGGCTATGGAATATATAACATGACCTATAAAACTGGAAATTCCTTTTTTGGCAGAATCAAGTAACGTGGGAATTTGAAGATATATATATATATATATATATATTTATGTTTATTTATTTAGAAAATTTTTTTCAGAAGCAAAATTATTTTTCTGTCATTTCCTTATTTATATGTAGTGAAAGTTTACTCATTGTGTCCACTGGGCTCCATAATGGCCCCAGTGATTCTTGCCTCCTGGTATTCACAACTTTTTTTGTCCCTTCCTGCATTGAATAGGGTTGTCCCTGTGTGTCCAATAGGACATTGTACAAAGTGTGTGATTTCTAAGACTAGGTCATAAAAGACGTGGCCCCCACATTGCCTTTTCTCAAATGACTCAGTCTGGAGGAAGCCAGCTGCCATGTCAAGAGAACACTCAAGCAGTCTTGTAGGGAAAGCTGCCAAGTAAGGAACTAAGGACTGCCAATGGCTATTTAAGTGACCCATTTCAGAAATATCCACCAGGCCAGGCACAGTGGCTCACACCTGTAATCCTAGCCCTATGGGAGGTTGAGGCAGGCAGAGGATTGAGCTCAGGACCTCAAGACCAGGCTGGGCAGCATGGTGAAACCCTGTCTCTGCGCAAAATAGGAAAATTAGCCAGGCCTGCTGGAATGTGCCTGTTGGTCCTCTCACCTGAGCCCAAGAGGTTGAGGCTGTAGTAAGTTGCGATCATATTACTCTGCTCAAGCCTGGGTGACAGAGTAAAACCCTGTCTCAAAAAAGAAGATTCAGGCATTTATAGTGTAACATTCACAATATCTGATATCTAATAGAAAATTGTGTGGCATCAAAGAAGCAAAAATTGTACAGAAGAAAAATCAGGCAATAAAAACAGATCCAGAAATGACAGAGACGGTAGAATTGGCAAAGAACAACTCTTTTTTTTTTTTTTTTGAGACGGAGTTTCGCTCTTGTTACCCAGGCTGGAGGGCAATGGCGCCATCTCGGCTCACCGCAACCTCCGCCTCCTGGGTTCAGGCAATTCTCCTGCCTCAGCCTCCTGAGTAGCTGCGATTACAGGCACGCGCCACCATGCCCAGCTAATTTTTTGTATTTTTAGTAGAGACGGGGTTTCACCACCTTGACCAGGATGGTCTCGCTCTCTTGACCTCGTGATCCACCCACCTCAGCCTCCCAAAGTGCTGGGATTACAGGCTTGAGCCACCGCGCCTGGCCCAAAGAAGAACTCTTAATATTACTTAAAGGAAAACATGAATATAAGATGAATGGAAGATATAACAGAGAACTAAGTGGAGCTTCTAAAGATTAAAATACAACTGAAATAAGAGGTTTTCATGATAAGCCTGACAGCACATTATATACTGCAGAGGAAAAGGGTCAGTGGTAGAAGCACAGTAAGGAAAAAGTTGAACAACAACAAGGAACTGAACATGGCCTCAGTATCCTTTGGTATGCTATAGCAGTCTAAAATACAGATAATTACATTCACAGAGAAGAAAGCAAAAAAGAAAAAATAGTGTCTGGGAACTGTCCAATTTTCAGGAAAATTATGAAGGCACAGATCCAAGAAACTCAACATATACCAGGCAATATAAATATAAAGAAAACTACACCAGGACGCATCGTAACAAGCTACCAGAAACTACTGATGAAACAACAAGCAGAAGAAATAATAGAGAAAAGCACACCAAAGCGAGTCATAAGCAAACACGTAAAAACCGTAGTTAAACAGAAAGGTCTTAAAACTAACCAGAATAGGTGTGGTGTGGTGGCTCATGCCTGTAACCCTGGCACTTTGGGAGGCCAAGATGGGTGGAGTCCTGGGCCTCAGCCCAGGAATTCAAGACCAGTTCAAGAGTAACATGGCAAAACCCTTTCTTTACAAAGTTAGCCAGGCCTGGTGGGGGTTTCCTACAGTCACAGCTACTTGAGAGGCTGACGTAGGAGGATCACCTCAGCCTGAGAGGTAAAGGCTGTGGTGAGCTGTGTTTGTGCCACTGCACTCCAGCCTGGGTGACAGAGTCAGACCCTATCTCAAGAAAAGGGGGAGAAAAAGTAGCTCTAACAAACAAATTCATGACACTCAGGGGATTAAAGGTGAGAGTGAGCACTGACTTGTCATTAGAAGTAATGTAACTGGCCAGGCATGGTGGCTCACGCCTGTAATCCCAGCACTCTGGGAGGCCAAAGCTGGCAGATCACTTGAAGTCATGAGTTCTAGACCAGCAGGGCCAGCATGACAAAACCCCATCTCTACTAAAAATACAGAAATTATCTAAATGTGGTTGTGCGTGCCTGTGATCCCAGCTACTTGGGAGGCTGAGGCAGGAGAATCACTCGAGCCTGAGAGGTTACAGTGAGCCAAGATTGCGCCACTGCACTCCAGCCTGGGCAACAGAGTGAGACTCTGTCTCAAAAAAAAAAAAAAAGAAAGAAAGAATGTAACCTATAAGGGAATGACATTTTTTTAAAGTACTGAAAGAATAAAGCTATTAACCTAGAATTCTGTGTTTAGCACAAATATCTTTTTAAAAATGAGTACTTCAGCCACTTGTGGTGGCTCACGCCTGTAATCCCAGCACTTTGGGAGGTTTGAGACCAGCCTGGCCAACATAGTAAAACCTTGTCTCTACTGATAATACAAAAATTAGCCTGGCATGGTGACACATACCTGTGGCCCCAGCTACTCAGGAGGCTGAGGCAGAGAATCATCGCTTGAACCTGGGAGGCGAGGTTGTGGTGAGCCAAGATGATGCCACTGCACTCCAGCCTGGGCACAAGAGCAAGATTCCATCTCAAAAAAAAAGAAAAGAAAAAAGAGAATACTTAAGACAAAATAAAGATATTTTTAGGCAAGATGATTTATCACCACCACATCTGTACTGTAAGAAAGATTATATGAAGTTCTTTAGATTAAAAGAAAAGGCTTGCAGATAGAAACCCAACACCTTAAGGAATGGAAAGCACTGCAAATGGCAAAAATGTTGATAAAAATACTTTTTAATTTCTTTCAAAGATAGCTGATGATTTAGAAAAAAATATAACATGTAGAAATAATAAGGATAGCACAAAGGACATGAAGATGAAGCATTCAGGTGTTAAACTTCACATATTATGTGAAGTGATACAATGTTTCTTAAACAAAGACTGCTGAGTTAATGGTGCTTGGTCTAAACTCCAGAGAAACCACTTTTAAAAAAAAGCAGGGGCTGGGCGCAGTGGCTCACGCCTGTAATCCCAGCACTTTGGGAGGCCGAGGCGGGTGAATCACGAGGTCAAGAGATTGAGGCCATCTTGGTCAACACGGTGAAACCCAGTCTCTACTAAAAATACAAAAAATTAGCTGGGCACGGTGGCATGTGCCTGAAATCCCAGCTACTCAGGAGGCTGAGGCAGGAGAATTGCCTGAACCCAGGAGGCGGAGGTTGCAGTGAGCCGAGATTGCGCCATTGCACTCCAGCCTGGGTAACAAGAGCGAAACTCCGTCTGAAAAAAAAAAAAAAAAGCAGGAATTGTCTCAAAGCTAACAGCATTGATAAATTAGAATACAAAAATTAGTCCCAAAAAAATCAGGAAAATAAAAAAGATGGGAAAAATACATAAAAAGAAAATTGGTAGACCTGACACAAT
>CAUYOR010031530.1:0-15968 GCA_963573925.1 Callimico goeldii
GTTTTGGTCATTTGTAGGAGGTGAGGTGTTCTGGTTTCAGGTGTTTTCCTCCTTTTTGCACTGGTTTCTTCCCATCGTTGTGGATTTGTCCACCTGTCGTCTGAGTAGTTGCTGACTTTTCAATTGGGTCTCTGAGTGGACGCCCAGATTGTTGATGATGAAGTATTTCTGTTACTTGGTTTTCCTTCTACCAGTCTAGCCCCTCCACTGTACGACAGCTGAGGCCCACTCCAGGCCCTGCTTGTCTGGGGTGCACCTGTCTCAGCTGCGGAGCAGTGAGGAGTTCTACCAGTTTCTTTTTCTGCTATCTTTGTCCCAGACTGATGCCCGCCAAATGTCAGTCTTTTGGCTATACAGAGGTCAGCGAGCTGCTTGAGGAGACAGTCTGTACTTTATAGGGGCTCAGGTGCTGAGCTGTGAGCTCTGTTGTTCATTCAGGGCTGTTAGGCTGCTACGTTTACGTCTGGTGCAGCAGAACTCATTAAAAAAAAAAAAAACTTTTTTTCTCAGATGCTCTGTCTCGGGGGGGTTGGGGTTTTTTTTGTGAGTGTCCATTGCGCTGTCCTGCCCAGCTAGGAGGCAGTCTAGTCACTATTTGCCTGCCTAGGCTCTGCCGTGTTGGTGTGAGGTCGGCCCTGTTGCTGCAGGCTCTGCCCTGCTGCTGCGGTCTCTGCCCTGCTGCTACGGGCTATGCCCTGAGGTGGAGTCTCTTTGTTGTGGCGGGTTGCCTCAGCAACGGCAGGCTGCATCAGCAATGGGAGTGTACCTCAGTAGGGCGGGTTGCCTCGGCAATGGCAGTCTGCGTCAGCAATGGGAGTGTGCCTCAGTAGGGCGGGTTGCCTCAGTAATGGCGGACGCTCCTCCCCCACCAAGCTGCACCATTCTGCATTCAGCTGTGCTCGCAGTGAAACTCTCCACCCAGAGCGTTTGGGATCGCGGTTTTATTTGTCCCACTGTGCTGGCCCCAACACCGTTTCCCTGGAATCTCCTGGTCTGGCTCAATGTTTAAGCCCCGTTCAATCAGATGTATATGCCAATCCATCTGAGACTTGGGAGGCCAAGTCTCAGATTGCCGGTTCAACAGGGCACCCGGACCAGTGCTCTTTGTGCAGAGCGCTGTGGAGTTTCACGTTGCTGCGGCGCCGGCCGCCGGCTGCACCAGCCAAAACCTCTGCGCTGGCATCTCACGTCTTTTTTATACCTGGGAATTTCCCTCTTCTGTGGGCAACAAAGATCCATCTGGAAATGCGGCCCTGACTCACCCTCCGCATGTTCACCGAGAGCTTCAATCCTAGGTTGTTCTCACAGCACCATCTTGAGCCCCTCCCTCTTCTTTCATTTTTATTTACCTTTCATGCATATTTGTATTTTACTCATGATGTTTTTGCCATGCAGAAGTTTTTGTTTTGTAATGCAGTAAAATGTAACTATCTTTTTTTCTGGATTCTAGATTTTCTGGATGCCAGTCATAGTTAGGAATGTCTGGGGAAGATAAAATTTAATTGTGTACTGAAAATATTTAGTAAGTTTTGGGGAAAAAAAATATT
Organism: Callimico goeldii; assembly: GCA_963573925.1. NCBI lineage: Eukaryota > Metazoa > Chordata > Mammalia > Primates > Cebidae > Callimico > Callimico goeldii. Next base: position 1,548 of record CAUYOR010031530.1, read on the forward strand.
TAAAAGACCAAGAAACACTGGTAGATTATGAAGTGTTTGAAAGCCCCACTTTCAACGTGTTGTCAGAATAAAAGATTAGTGGAAAGGCCTCACTTGTTTTTGTGCTGGTTTGGGGCAGAGACAGAAACTGCCAAAAAAATTAAAGGCCAGTTTTTTTAATTGATGAATAATACATAGACAGTAAATTGAATAAAGTATACTCAAGTATCCAATTCAATAAATTTTCACATATGTATATACCTGTGTAACTACCACACAGATGTCTGCAACCTTTGGATTTTATTCAGTCTGACAACTTGAAAAATAGTATCTCAGTGTACTTTCTACTTTCATTTCTCTTCTTGTGAGTGGAGATAAGCATTTGTTTATGTATTTGGGGCTCCATATTTTGTGGAACTGTTTGTTCATATCCCTTGCCAAAACCCATGTTCTGTTTTTGTTTTTGAGACAGAGTCTTGGTCTGTTGCCCAGGCTGGAGTGCAGTGGCACAAACTCGGCTCACCACAATCTCCACCTCCCAGGTTCAAGCAATTCTCCTGCCTCAGCCTCCCGAGTAGCTGGGACTACAGACACACACCACCATGCCCAGCTGATTTTTTGTTTTTAGCAGAGAAGGGGTTTCGCTACGCTGGCCAGGCTGGTCTCGAACCCCTGACCTTATGATCCTCCCACCTCAGCCTCCCAAAGTGCTGGGATTACAGGCATGAGCCACCACACCTGGCCAATCCCAAGTTCTTGATCACCTGGCAAATGGAAGAAGAAGGAATATTTAGTTCTGTGATTTAGAGAAATTTTTCTCCAGTGCAATGGAGTAAGGAGAGTAAAAACAATGAGTCATGGGCATCAAACCAGTGCTGTTGGAATAATCCACAGCAGTCTGGGGAGCCCTAAGGTCCTCCCCAAATTCTCTCTCTTGTTAGAACTTATTCACATAGAAGAAGAGAGAAAGCTACTGAGAATCCAAAAAACTGGACAGGGTGGCTGAGATGTCATGTCAGGCCTAAGTCTTGGTGGGCAAAATAAAGATCACTGTATAGGAGTAGATTGAGGTGTGCCTGCTGCATTAGAGACAATGCACACTGAAGATAAAATTTAGGAGAACTGACTTACAGTATTGGGCTGGCATTTATTCCTTTCTTCTTTACTCTTTTCATCATCTCCCCTTCTTATTTGGCTCAAACTAAATTTCTAGTGTGGATGAAGGCGGGGTAGAATAAGAACAAAAATAAACCAAAGAAAAGGTAAGGCACACAACAAACCCTCATTCACCTCCCACCTTCTATTCATATTCTTCCCAATTTTTTAATATAATTACAAGCTGCACACAGGTATAAAGAAACAAAGGGATATAAAATGAAAAGTAAAATTCTTCTCTATCTAGTAAAATTCTTCTCATATCTACCCCACATCTCATGCAAGTTGCAAGGGAAAACTCCCTAGTCTTAATGTTTCCTTGCATGTGGAGATGTGACATTCCTGACCTCTCTCCACTCCACAATGGAATTCACTTTAAAATGTGGCTTCATCTGAGTAGTAAACTTCAGGGAAAATAAAAAGCCAAACCCGTTCATTCCTGGCTCAGCTCCTTCCTTTCTTTCACCTGGGAGCTGGCACCCTGAGGAAGAAAGTGTTTGCTGCTTTTCCAGGTGCAGCCTTTTCCCGAAATGTGGGAAGGGCTGCCCTGGTCCAGCACTTTTATAACTGCTTGGATAAAGTTCCTTTTCCTAAAGGAACTTATTATGCCTTTTAGCTCTCACAGCAAGTTATGTTCTCCAACTTAGATTTTATTAACAATAAAGTGAACATTTGAACCTTCCATTGGCCTTATTCCTTGTCTTATTCCTCAATTTGTTCAGAAACTGAATGTGGAAGAGGATTGGCTCTCTTCAGAGGCTCCAGTAATGCCTATTTATGACTGTTTGAGATTTCAATTCAAAAGAATATACTTACGACTCTATTACTTGATGTGTCAGCTTTTAGATTATCTGTCGGTCCTACTTGGTAAATAAGGAGGGATTTAGCTCACTAACTAGCTTCTTTTCCAAAAAATTATTGACATTTTTTAGTTTTAGCTCTACCACTGAAACTACCTTTGCAAAAAATTTAACAGTGAGAAAATTACGACAATGAAAGTGATCTAACCTAACCGACTCCATCTTGCTTCTAACCTCCAAGATGTCCTTGTTCATTCCTGGTTGTAGGCCAAACTAACTTTGGGAGGAACTCAGTTTATAGTTTAACTTTGAAACAAGATGATAACAGCCCTTTCCTGAAACAAGCCCTCTTCTTGCTTGGAGACCAGACTGCATTTGTAGGACTAATAAATTAGCTGTGAGATTAGAAATTATGGTTTAGGAATCATGGAGCTAAAGGCCACAAGATTCAAAACTTCCCCAGTTGCTCCTAGGGATAATAACACTATTAGAAAACCTAGGATTGGTGCTCGAAATATTTTTCAGACTGTCACGACCAAGATCAATAAAACTGCCTCATCTGATCTTGCAGACCCCACCCAAGAGCTGACTCAGTGCAAGAGGACAGCTTTGACTCCCTAGGATTTCATCTCTGACCCAACCAATCAACACTCTCCACTTCCAGGCCCCCTACCGGCAAAATTATCCTAAAAACAAAAAACAAAAAACAAAACTCCAGTCTCTGAATTTTCAGGGAGATTGATTTGAGTAATAACTCTGCCTCCTTCATGGTATGACTGGCCTCATGCCAATTCATCTTTCTTTACTGCAATGCTGTGGTCTTTGTGCAGCAGGCAGGAAGAACCTGTTGAGTGTTTACACCACTGGTAATCTTTGTCACTTTAAAGAACTTTATCTTCTATTTTTGTACCTACTTCAGATAGTATTGTCAATGCCCCAATTTATAAATTGAGCAATTAGTTCCCTACATTTTGCTCCCAATTTTTTCCTCTACCACCTTCCAGTTTATCAGCTTTTCCTTTAAGTGTTACACTATTAAAGTTTATAATATTTTTATTTTATGTAGACTTCCATATAGGTGCATACATGTAATTATTACAATTAAATGTTCTAAAGTTTTTCTAAAGGCCAAAGCTGAAAAAACATTATTAATATTTAAAATATTATGATTCGGCCAGGCGCGGTGGCTCAAGCCTGTAATCCCAGCACTTTGGGAGGCCGAGGCGGGTGGATCACAAGGTCAAGAGATCAAGACCATCCTGGTCAACATGGTGAAACGCCGTCTCTACTGAAAATACAAAAAATTAGCTGGGCATGATAGCATGTGCCTGTAATCCCAGCTACTCAGGAGGCCGAGGCAGGAGAATTGCCTGAACCCAGGAGGAGGTTGCGGTGAGCCGAGATCATGCCATTGCACTCCAGCCTAAATAACAAGAGTGAAACTCTGTCTCAAAAAAATTAATTAATTAATTAATTACATTTAATTTAAAAATAAAATAAAATATTATGATTCAGGAAATATTATTCTTAGCAGAACAATTGATAAGACCCACAAAGAGTGAAACATAATTGTAGAACTATATACAATACTGTTTCAAGGAACTTTTTCCAAACTCGAAGCCAAATGGATATTCTCTTCTTACATCCCATCAGTGGCTCAATGCCATGCCAGATTTCTTGTTGCTGTATGTTTAGACAATGCATTTTATGCAGATTATTTTTCCCCCATTGTATTAGTCTGTTCAGGCTACCATAAAATACCACAGATTAAGTAGTTGAAACAAAGGAAACTTATTATCTCACAGTTCTGAAGTCTGGAAGTCCAATATCAAGATGCCAACAGAGTCAGCTCCTTGTGAGGCCTCTCTTCCTGGCTTACAGACGGCCACCTGCTCACTGTGTCCTTCCTCTGTGCATGCATGGAAAGAGAGATCTCTGATGTCTCCTCCTCTCCTTTAAGGACACTAGTCCTATGGGATCAGGGCCCTGCCCTTATGACCTCGTATAAACTTAATTACCCCAGTAAAGGCCCCACCTGCAAATACAGTCACATTAGGGGTTAGGACTTCAACATATGAATTTAGGAAGGAGGGAAACACAATTCAATCCATAACAGCTGTGTTTATTCAAAATCTACAAATCCAGTACATAATAGGGTATTTATAGAGGTATTTGCCTATTTCCTAGAAAAGGTTATTCTAGAGGTAATTCCCTACTCCATATATAGAGAAAAGTATTCGTTTACCAAGAGTCTGGAAATGTTAGGATGTCCTAACAGGCCTCCCAATCCTGGGCCACAGACCAGTACTGGTCCATGGCCTGTTAGGAACTGGGCCACATAGCAGGAGGTAAGTGGCAAGAGAGCAAGAAAAGCATCATCGGTATTTACAGCCACTCCCCATTGCTTGCAATACCACCTGAGCTCTGCCGCGTGTCAGATTAGCATTGGCATTAGATTCTCATAGGAGCACCAACCCTATAGTGAATTGTGCATACGAGGTATCTAGGGTACATGCTGCTTGTCAGAATCTAATCCCTGATGATCAGTCAGTCTCTCATTAGCCCCAGATCAGACCGTCTAGTTGCAGGAAAACAAACTCAAGGCTCCTACTAAATCTACATTATGTGAGTTGTATAATTATTTCATTATATAATATAATAATAATAGAACTAAAGTGCACAATAAATTTAATGCACTTAAATGATCCTGACACTCCCGCTATCCCCAGTCTCTGGAAAATTGTCTTCCACAAAACTGGAGCCTGCTGTGAAAAAGGTTGGGGACCACCAGCCTACAACTAAACCATGGGCTTGCCTCCTCTGGGAAACATGCATGAAGTTTTATAATTCTCAGGCCAAATTACTCCTCTCCTGAGACACAAACCGGATTTTTACCAGAGACCTAGAGCTTCCCACTAGATGACCCATGGCTGGGGCAATTCTTCCTGAAGGCACTATGGACAATGCTATGGGTCTTTGTCTTAGCTTGTCCATGTTGCTATAACAAAACACCTTATAGTGGGTAATTTATAAACAACAGAAACTTCTTTATCACAGTTATAGAGCCTGGAAGTCCAAGCTGGAGGCACTGGCAGAGTCTGTGTCTGGTGAGGGTCCAGTCTCTCCTTCTAAGATGGCACCTCATTGCTCCACTCTTGGGAAGGGACGAACGCTGCATCCTCATGTAGCAGAGGAACAGAAGGGCAAACAGGGGAACCTTAACTAGTTCCCTCCAGCCCTTATATAAGTCACTAATCCATTCATGAGGACGGAGACCTTATGATGTAATCATTTCTCAAAAAGCCTTTTGATACTATCACCATGAGGAGTAAGTTTCCACATAAATTTTGGAGAGGACACACATTTAAACCATAGCAGCCTCAACCTCCCCACTCCATCACTCCCACATCCTAATTAAATCCACACAGATACTCTAACCTGCACCCAGAAGTGAAGAGGTGAGGACCCAGGTGACCACTCTCTTCACAAAACCACAGAGTGAAAGCATCTTAGATATCAACTCATCCAGAGTTCTTCTCTTTACAATCGAGAAAACAAAAACCGAGCAGATTTGGATAACAGACTTATGTCCAGGTTACAAAGGTTCAGTTACATTGGAACCCAGGATTTCTGGCATTTTATTTGTTCTGTGTCCTGTCCACGAACCCACAATACCTTTCAAGTCTCCTCTCCATAGCAGGGGAACTCTGGAATTCAGAGAAGCTGCCTGATGGTTATGGATAAATATCCATTCACCCCCCAATAAGAGTGTACGTTGTATCTCCGTTCCAAAGTTTGATACCTGATGACCATCAGGAGCTGAGCTGGAGAGTGCGAAGCTGACAGGTGTTAAGTGCTCAATAAAGACAGCAAACCAAGCTGAAAGTAACAATTAAGCTTCTGTTCACTGACTGCATTTGCATAAGAAAGAGGCCAAAAGGAGCAGACACCAACTCCCTCATGTTCCGTTTTACCCCACAGAACAGCTCCAGGAGAGGATCATCAGATGGATCAACACAGAATGGAGGATTCACTCACTGCCTAGAGGATGGGAGAGGGGTTGGGGACAAGGAGTGGAAAAGAACTGAATATTGAGTCACGGTGTCACAATGGAGACAAGTGTCGACCAGCCTGGGAGGCACTGTGTCCTTGATTGCAACTCCCTCCAGACCATGCACCAGTTGTGGTGTGGAAAGGACAGCTTCCTCCATGAGGCCTGCCAGATAAAGCCTTTGTAATTGCCTGTGGTTGGGACAGAAAGATCACTGGTGGGATTCTGACCTGGAGTCAGCTTCCTCAATCACACATGGTGACACACCTGTCCCCAGATGTGTTCACAAATAGTCTATAAGTCCTTAGACATGACTTTTGCTTAATGTATATTTTAATTACCATAGCTGACTATAGTCAGAATAAAGTTAATTATCACCAAATTTTCTCCACAGTAAATTTTCCTGTCATCCATCATAAGGGTCACAGGCAAGACTCCTCTAACAAAAGACAGGTTAGCAGGAGAAAAGCATCACAAATTTATTTCAAAGTTTTATGTGACTTTGGAGTCAGAAATGAAGATCCGAAGACCCAGGGAAGATTATTTTTATGCTTAGGGACAATGAAAAAATGGACAGACATGAAGAAATGTAATTGGATCAAAAGGTAAAATCTAATGCTAAGAGACTGAAGGGGAGACCCAGCAAGGCCTGTCTGTTCAGATGCTTGTTGGCCTCTCTGTGTAGCATTCCTTCCTCCCAAGTATGGGGCAGGGGGCAGGATCCCTCTGGAACAAGGGTCTTATGACCTAAGATCATAAGATAAAGCAGCCCAGGGAATTTCTTTATGGCCAGCTCCTACACAGAAAGGCAGGGGGAGTTTAGAGTAATAGTCCTGGGTTTCATGGCTTACTTTGGGGAGAATGGTTCTAGTTTCTATGACCCACCTTAGGGAAGATAAATTCTGGTTTCCATGACTTGCTTCAAGGGAGAAAAAAGGATGGAAGACAGGACGATGGGAAAGGTCAGAAAGACCTTGGTTCTGAGATTGCTTCTATGGCCTTCCGACCTCTTTCAGTTAAAAGTACTCAGCATGTCAAAGCGCCATACTTTGGGGATTGTGTGCTGAGCCCCAACACCACCGAAGATGCTACAATTAGATATTATTGTGCATGCTTTTCTGTGCTCTAACACAGAGCTGGACACAACTGTAAGAACTCATTCAGTAAATACACGTTTAGATTTCTTTTCTTTGTTGTTTTGATTACTATAAAGATCTAAATATAAAAGTATGTATTTCTTTTGCTTGCACTATATGGCTTTCAATTTCACCTCCTAATTTTATTATCCTATTCATTGTATATGGTTTTAATTACAATCTCCTCAAATTTTTCTTGGTAGAAATAGGTGTGGTAGAAATAAGGAAGATAATTGAATGCAGATGTCACAGTAAATACATGTCAACTGGAATGTGAAATGCTGTGGCTTCTTCCAAGGAGATTTCATCCAAAGAAAAGACATTCCAGATAGTATTGATAAATCCCTCCTTCCTATTCCTGCCTCCAAACCCTACCTGCTTCCCTGCCCTCAACACATTTCCTAAACTAGGACAGGCACATGTGGGAAAAACAAAGTGGAAAAGGGAAGTAATTCACACCCTAAACCAAGCCAAAGCATGTTTCCACCCATTTGGGAGAACTTTAAAAAACTTGCTAAAGCAAATTTAACTCTGCAAATGTGTATTTTAAAAGTTTGGGTATTGAATGTGGGAGGGAAATTGCACTGCTATGCAAGATTGAAGTGTTGTGTGAAATTTCAGCAACTGTGCCCGTTAACTGAAAAAATATTTGCTTTAGGGTCTCTTTCCAGTACTGCACCTTGCTTAGCTAACGGAACTGGAATGTTCTGGCCGTAGGTACTCGCTGCCATGTTACCTACCACGTCTTCAAAGCTGGAGATGTTCCTGCATTCAGTGTATTTACATACCTTTCTCTATTGAAATAAACACCATGCAGAATGTTAACAGACTGGATTAAAGTGGAAATAGACATGAAGTGGGGAGCACCCACCGATCACCACCTTTCCATTCTCCCTAGCTGTGCCACAGGTTTGCGTGGAAAAGATATTAAAATTAGCTTTGAAATTTCTAGGGCCTTTTTTTTTTTTTTTTGCTAAATTTCAGACACTTCAAGGCATTATTTAAAAGTCTTTTCTTTCCCTTTTTTTTTTTTGATTGGTGATTTAAAAGTTCTTTCTACTACCTTGCTCACCTTTTTCCTTACCATTCCCTTTACAATTGTTTTGATCTTTCTTCTACCTAGCTCGGTCTGCTTTTTGTATGCAGGCAGCCAACAGGATATAAACTTTCTACATGCTTGGATGTAGAGAATAAGAATCTAAAAGCATAGGGCTTTCCATTTTCCGGAAAAAAAAAAAGTCATGCTATACAGGTTAACCTAAAATTTTTAAATGAATGCAGCTGTCCTATGTCATACTTTAGTCACAGGCCCTTTGAACAGAGCCAAAGCCCGGCTGCGCCAATGTCTTCTTGGCTGGATATGGACAGGGGCATTGCCTCGATTCTCATTGCTTTGCTGGCCCAGATCAGCACACCTTCCCACACCCACACTCAGCCCTGCTCTTCTCCTCGAGTGTAAGGCAAGAAATAATCAGGCCTGAATAAGGAAATAAAGGCCAAGACACTATCTCAGTGGCCTTAGACTCTTCACCAACCAGAAACACTAATGGTTCCTGGTTTTCTTCTGGCTATTGTTCAGGACCATCAGTAGCACAGCCACTGCTTGAACCTCCTTTATTCATACACACACACACACACACACACACACACACACACACAAATTTATCCTAAATAATTGCTCAGTAAATTCTTCTTTCCATGTGTTCCTTTTACTAAGAAGGACAAAATGTATACATGAGGGAAATACATTTCCCTCATTTACCCACGACAATATTAATGAATATTACGGAACATTTGCAATGTATTAGGATAAACTGTAGAATTATCTTTTTTAAAGGAAATATACTAAGCTTAATCATAAGCAATGAGTCACTCTCATTCCAGAAATCATTCAGAGGTGCCATGTGGGCAAAGGTAACGAGAACTTCTTCATGAAAATATGCCAAAAACAATATACAGAATAAGAAACCACTCCAGGCTATTTTAGGTCTAAATATAAATAATAAGAACAATATTATAAACTGTGGGCAAGAAGAAACTTACATGAGAGTGCCAGGAAATGTTATCCTCCCAGTAGAACAACAACTTGCCAAGGCTTGGGGAGAAACTGCATAACTGCTACTGTTACTAATAAAGAGGAGGGATTTGAGATTTTCATGCAGGCGGAAAAGCTATCTATATATGTACGTGACATCAGACAGCAAGGAAGACAGACAGTGTCATCGTTAGAGTAAGCATCCAAGAAAACAAGGTTCCTTGGCCTCTACACTTCTTCCTGAAGAGAAGAATCGGTTTTCCATTTGAATCTGCCATCAGGACACTTACTATCCCACTAAGAATAATTGTCTTAATCACAATGAAGCACATAACACAAAGGAACAAGGAAAGCAGCATCCAGTCTCAGGTTTCAAGATTAAATCAAGGCAATGTTATGAACAGGGCAGAGATTCCTGCCTGTTTTGTTCATTGATATGTCCTAAGTGCTTATAATGGTCTCTGAACATAGTAGGTGATCAATAAATATTTACTAGATGAATGCATGATGAATGAATAGGCAATGATTCAACCTTATTCATACCAAAGGATGAACTATTTCTTGGAACATGTAAGCATCAGCCGTTTTGCAAAATGTTTTGAAAGTGTGGTAAGTAGCCACCTTTATTCACTATCCAGCTACCAAATATTTTATCTGAAATATATTTAAAGCAAGGACATAAGCATAGTACATGTTGTTGAAAAATAAATAACAAATAAGTGTTGTGAACCTACTATGTGCAAATCATTGTAACCTGTAAGAGTATGAGCTCTGATATAAGAAGCAAATCACAGGTATCAGACAAAAGAGAAATAACGTATGCAAAAGAAGATGAGCAGATTTTGGATACCACAAAGAAAAAAAAAATGACCCTTGTTTTAATCATCTGGGCCTTGGTAGGTAGTAACTAGAAGCTCATATCAAAAATCTACCCTTCAGGTTTTAATGTTTTTTCTACTTGGTTAGCTTATATCAGTTGGGATTTGGTCAAGAAAACAGAAATCTCTCTAGGTATCTCAAGAAGGAAGGGATTTAATACTGAGAATTAGAGCCCTTACAGAAAACCACTATAAAGACTAGAAGAAGAAACATCAGGGAAGCTATTCACAGGTTTCAGAACATCAGGAAATTCAGAGATCAGAACAAAATCTCTGCTAATGATCTCAACTTCCTGTGGACAAGAAGAAACTTAAAAAGCACCAAAGTGGATGATTTCCAGAAGAATACCTACATGCTTCGGGCAAAGTTTCATGTCTGCTCTTTGCCAAGGTTTGTTTATCTGCTTACCCACAGCTGCTGAGTCAATGACGACTTCTCCTCTTTTGCCTTCTGTTTTCTATTCTAAATCTCAGGGAGCCCTCCATACATGGGACCTGAATTGGAAATCTGGTGACAAAGCAGTTTGGAAAATGTAATTTCCAGGCTTCCAGATCCTACAAGATAAGGGGGAAAATAGATGGGGGTAGGACCATTGCTAACATTCAAACAGAAATCCAGCACAAAGATTGAGGTTAAGTCTATCGTCAAATGTAAATGGTTTTCATCCATCATGTGGACTCAGTCACTCTCCTATTAAAGTTTTGTTGTGGTTGTCTTTCTAAAACTCTTGTATTCAGCTGGGTGTGGCGGCTTATGTCTGTAATTCCAGCACTTTGGGAGGAAGTGGTGAGTGGATCACCTGAAATCAGTAGTTCGAGACCAGCCTGGCCAACATGGTGAAACCCCATCTCTACTAAAAATACAAAAAATTACCCAGGTGTGGTGGCCAGCACCTATAATCCCAGCTACTTGGGAGGCTGAGGCAGTAGAATCATTTGAACCTAGGAGGCGGAGGTTGCAGTGAACCAAGATTGCACCATTGCACTCCAACCTGGGCAACAAGAGCAAAACTCCATCTCAAAAATAAATAAATAAATAAATAAATACTCTCATAGTCAAAAATCCCTCTAGCATCATCACAGAAAGATGTATGCACTGGGTAGAACCTACTGACTCCGGTTTTGTTGTCCAGCACGGACAAAAGCTTGTAGGAAGTTTGCCTGCACACTTCTTGGGGAACTGCGTTTCAGTTAAGCTTTATTTCCACCAGAGTGTGTTGCCTGATGCTCTGGGAGGGCACGGCAACCTGGGGTGGAAAGGGTGGATATTCTCAGGGAAGATACGCAGGAGTGGATTGAAATGTAGTAGGTTCTCTGAGCAGAACAGACAGCAGTGGGCCATTGGGCAATGGAAACAACATGCGATAAGCCTCCACTAGAATTTAACGGGATGGGGAACATGAGTCTCTCTCAACTACTTTGCATGTTTTCTTGTATCCACTCAAGAGACCTTCATTATAAGTTCTCTTTTTGGTTAGTGAGATTTGTTGGGGGAAAACGGCATACTCTAGAAGTGGGACTAAAGAGAAGATAGAGAATAGAACAACAGACTGCAGTCATATTCCTCTCATTTAAAGCAACACAAAACAAAAGGATAGTTTCCATCAGCCCTCCCAACGTGAGGCTCCCAGTTGAGTCTCCCTGGCAGTGCAAAGAAGAGTAAGCATAAACCACCTCACCTCCCTGCACACCCTGGCCACTCCCTTGCTGTTTCCCTGGCCACCCAGGCTGTGAGCAATGTTCTGCTCTGGAGGGAATGCCTCTGGGAACAGGATTACGGCCCTGTAACCCTGCCCTCCCTCTTCTAATTTCCTTGGGCTAGGGAGTGCCAAAAACCAAGAACAAGTATCAGGTTCTTATTTTGATCTGCAAATTAAGAAAAATACTCTTTTATCTTTTTCTCTCCAGTCCTTAGAGAGTTTTTCTCCTGTAAGTGAAATGGAAATTCAGGCTCCAAAAAGCCACCTAGGAAGATGACCCAGGGCCAGCCCAAGAATCCACACCCTCTTCTCTCTGGGTCTTATAGCAATAATTGCACTAGCGGGCTTAGCCAAAAGCAACATGTGGCTGTGCAAGGAGAGAAAGGGTGAGAAATGCATTTATATTATTAAGTTGCTGCTTCTTCACTGAGTTCGCTTACTAAAGGTGAGTGAAGATAAGTACTTGAAGAGCAAAAATACATTGAGAACTAGCCAAAGCACTCGAATCCTGTTTTATAGGGCAAGGATGTAGAAAGGGAAGAGAGAGAGAATGAGAGAGAGGAAGAATGATAAGACAGAAAGGAGAAAGAGAACTTTAATTTTTTTCAAGGAAAACTAAAATCTTGGTCAAGTGCTGTGGTTCACACCTGTAATCCCAGCACTTTGGGAGGCTGAGGCTGGTGGATCACTTGAGGCCAAGAGTTCAAGACCACCTGGCCAATGTGATGAAACCCTGCCTCTACTAAAAATACAAAAAAAAAAAAAAAAAATTAGCCAGGTGCATTGGCAGGTGCCTGTAATCCCAGCTACTCAAGAGGCTGAGGCAGGACAATCGCTTCAGTCCGGGAGGCAGAGGTTTCAGTGAGCCAAGATCACAGCACTGCACTCCAGACTAGGCAACAGAACAAGACTCTGTCTCAAATGAAAGAAAAAGTCTCTAGTATGAGGCATGAGGAAGACTACATTAGTTGCATACACTTTCATATACATTGGCAGCACATAGAAAAGACTGAAAATAAGTTGATAATATTTCTATTTTCAGTATGTTCATTTTCCCAACCTGAGGGGTGGAATGCTTCAATTTTTGTTTTTCCCCATTATATAACGCAGAATGTAATTAAGGAAGAATCATTACTGGACTAATCCTCTCCTTATATTAATTCTCCGTAATAATGAATGGTCATTTATAAGGGAAAGGGGATTAAAATTGAAAGGTTGAGCAAACATAACCACAATTATGTGATTGTAAGAATACCTTGCCGTGAAGCTAACAGATGAAGATTATGTGTTATAGAGACTTTCTTTATGTTTATCATGCCCTAGTTTTAACCAGAAGTCAATCATGCTGCATGGCTAAATATACTAATACAAACCCAACTATCCCCAAATTGGAAGGAAAACAAATGTATGAGGCCTAAAAAGTGCTGGATTATTTTGAGTAAGAATTAGACTCAAAATCAGAAATGCAAATGAGAACTATTATTTCTATATCTCTTTAATTGACTGGTACTCTCTGCCATCAGATTTACTACCTCAGAAGCTTACATGAAATTATAAAACCTAGAAAAATGGCAAAGGCAGAGAAAAATTCCAGCAGATGTATTTTTGAAACTTGATATTTTTTTTGAAGCTACTCTCTGAAATAAATCTCTAAATGTCACAACTTTCAAAATGCATCTAACAAGAGAATTCCAAAATAGCTCTTTTTTTTGAGACTTGCCCAGGACAATGTTATATGAGTGTCTTCAATAAAGCCTGTCCTAATATACTAGAAGAATTTCTGAACTGTTGAATCATCACCATTGAAACAAAACTGTATATTCAGAGAAGTAAGTTTTTCTCCTGCAGCCACCTTTTCCTTCCTTTTTTGGAAGTCATGCAGGAGACAGGGTCTCTCTCATCCTATCAACCTGCGGCTCACTGCAGCCTCTACCTCCTGGGTTCAAGCAATTCTCCTGCCTCACCCCATGAAGTGCTGGGATTACAGGTGTGAGTCATTGCAACGGCCTTCCTTTCACTTTTGATGACAATTTCAAGATTATTTTCAGCTTTGGTTTTTCTACATAGTGTTTTCCTTCAGGGACTCTATTGAAGTTTTATGGGGGAGAAGTCTTCCTTGTCCTGGACAGTCTCAAACATTGTGCAAATTTAGTATTCCTGGTCTTTGTTGACTAAATCAAGTAACATCCCCCAAATGCTACCAGGAAAGTGGAACTCATGGAGTTGAGAACCACAATGTTTCCGTATGGACAACTGTTGTTTATCATAGCCCTAAAGGCAATTTACACTTCTTGTGGCTGGGACACCACAATTCTTAATCATAATGCACATTTTCTTTTTTTTTTTTTTTGGGAGGGATGAAGAAAGGGAGGAAGGGGCAAGGGAGGGGGGCAGGGGTGAGGGAAGGGAAAGAAGGAAATCAAGCAATGAGAGAGACATTGCCGACCTGGATTTGGAGGTTTACAAGTTGATTTCTTTATTTTGAGTGAAGGAAAGAAGAAAAAAATGAATAAAGGAGAGGAAGAAAGAGGGAGAGAAAGAGGTAGAGTGAATGGAAATATTGCTTTATTCTGAAAAAAGAAATGGGTATTAATAATGGCCAATCAATGTTTCATTTAAACCTATGAGTAGGTGTGATGTGGTATTGACTAGAATGTTTATTTTGTGTATTTGAAGTGGAGAGCTCT